>NGKI01000002.1:2532275-2556071 GCA_002162615.1 Myriosclerotinia duriaeana
AAAAATGGGGGATTGGGCGGGATTTGATTAATATTCGTATATTTTGAGAGAGAGAGAGAGTGTGTGTGTGTTATTGTCATTTTCGTAGTAGATATTGAAAGAATAGCGGCAGTATAACGATCATGGTTTGAGATGGTAGATGGTAGATGGTTATTAGTATTGACGTTTTGACAATTAAACATCTTTCTATAAAAATAAAATAAAATAAAATAAAAACTATGATATCATACGACCCAAATACTACCCCCCAAACGCCCATAACAATTCTTCGTAGCTCGCACCTCGCACCTCTCGCTGATAATACTGTAAATCCACTCATCTCCATTGTATCTTTAACCCTTGAATCTCTAACCGTTGAATGCGAAAATGCTGATGTAGATTCGAATAGATGGGTATTTGTTCCCATTTCCAATTGCTCACATCCATCAAATTTTTCACAGAGGGGGGTTGAGAATGCGGAGATTATAATGTATAGGACGCAGTGGTGATGAATCATCATATATTCGATTTGAGATTACTGTAGTATAGTAGTACTGTGCTACTCCCTGTGAATGCGAGAGATCCTCTGTCTGATATGTATTCGTTGGAGGGTGTGTAAGGGTGAAGGCTGTGAAGACTGGGTATTCCATACATAGATCTCAGGGGGGGAGACGGTATGGTATACATAGAGAACATCTAGGGGATGTGTTGACTCTTGAGGAGTAGTATCTGCGTTTAAGAAATTTATTCTTGGGGGGAGTATCGGGTACCGAGTACTAGGTACTAGTATAGTAGAAAAGAGGGGGTGGTAGGTCGGTTTATCCATAGGGATTCTATCATCATTACTACGCGGAAGCCGCTGTCACTTGACTCTGATTGAATAGGTTCTTGATTCAATCTTGCAAATTCGACGATACGATGCAACAGTGATAACTTGCTGTCACTCTGAGCACTCGCCGCCATCGGACCACCTTCCATCCTAATTCAAAACTCTTAAGAGCAAGACTCATACGAACTCCAGGAGACAAGACCATGAGAGGAAGACAATTTGACTGTGGGGAGAGCGAGCGATGCTCGGGGGGGCTTGTTCTTGTTTCCATGTTGTCGTTTTTTCTTTGGGGGAGAGATGGAGATGGAGATGAGGGTGGTGAGTGTGGTTATGTACTGTTATGTACTGTTTGTTGTATTGTGATTTAGGAAGTGGGAGTGGGAGGTAGAAATGGAGAATTAGCAATTTAGTATGGGAGGGTGAGGAATGGGGGCTGGGCAATGGGAGATTGGGAATGGGAAGATGGTATTTGAGAGACAGGGAAAGAAGCGTGGGGTAGGATAAGGGAGAGATAGGATGGAGAGATTGTGTAGGGATTGCAGAGATACTGTATAAAACCGCCGGAGATTGAGATGGCGTCTTTTTCCCTCCATCTATTATACAACTTATATCCTTCTGCTCAATATTCCGCCAGGACTTGGTCATGCTGAGCTCGGAGGATATTTCTGATGGGGGTATGAGAATCTAGGCGAGTTTTAAAGGAACACACAGTGGAGGACTGTGAGATGAGATGCTATGATATATTCGCTGTCGTTCCTCCTTCTTTGCTGTCAGCTTGTATAGGCATGATCGTTGATTTCGCTATGTTGGTGATTTTTGGTCAACGGATGCTCAGCGCTACAGGAGTTCGACTCGATTGTACGCACCTAGGCAGCGAGGAGAGTCAGCAGTCCTTGGGATTCTGCCACACGCCAAACGCAGCGTATAGCTACTCCCATAAACAAGCCGAAATCCAAGTTTTGAATATCAAGAGGCTATAGAAGTCGCACCCACGGATGAGTTTGCTTCACACAAGGGGAAAAGATTAGAAAATGGGTATCCGTCGTCTGAAGCCGTAGTTTGCAATGACATACGCGCCGCCATTTTCCCTTCCTATTGCAGTTTCAAAGCCGTCATTGTGTTTCCCTTGTCGGCGGTTTTCAATATTCTATTGAGAGGGAGAGATCACAAGTCCGGTGAATTGACTCTATGTATCTTGTTACTGATAACCCACGTCATTTTCGGCAAGAAAGCTTATAAAGTTTGGGAGTCGGGTAGGAGAAGATACCTTAAAAAAGAGTGAGGGATGCTACTTTGAAAAACAGTTACTTCCTGCATCCTAGTCTTGGGGAGTTTGTGCATGGCTTGTCGTCACAGAGAAAAGCGATGAGTTGAAACTTATAACATTGGCAAAGAAATAAAGAATTCATTGATTTTTGACGGCACAATCATCCTTCATTCTAGCATAAACATCATCCATACCACTAAACATCCAAAAGCTTCGACATCAACTCATCTCCCAACCCAAATGTAGATATTAACATCATCATAACTCTTCGTAAAATTCAAGCATTGGGATCCACAATATGATCACCAGGCCAAATAGGATACACCTCATTCAACTCCGGAGCGGCTGAATTTAGTACCGCATCCGGATAGATGTTTATAACATCAGTCCTGTACCCCGGGTTTCCATCCTCATCGTGGAATGCACAAAGAGTGAAGTTTGATGTCGCATTTGTGACTCGGCAAACCTCAAAATCCGCATATGTTATAGCGTTTTGAGCGATAACATGGTAATCCGTGATATAGTTGGGTGATTGGGAAAGAATATAGAATCCCTCATAAGTGGACCATGTGTTAAATAGGAGGAAATAACTAGATGAGCTTAAACCCGTGGCTGGGTTACCGTCGATATACGCATCATCTTGCGCGAAAGGCTTGGTCCTGCTGACAGTAGGCCAGGCGTTGAGAGTTACGCCTGGAATTGTGGGTGTAGGGATGACAACAGCTGTGGTTGATGTTGGGGTAGCAGTAGTGGATTGAGCTGGTGAGACTTGAGCGGATTGACCAGATGGATAGACAATGGTGTCGCCTGGGTAGATTGGATAAATCTCGTTGGTGAGGGCGGTGCCACCTCCATCAAAGACTCCAGTGATTTGTAAGGTTATGGTTTCAGTTTCAACGCCGGCCGTGCCCGCGGAACTGTAAAATTCGATGATGGTAAAGTTAGAGGTAGCACCGGAAACTTTCCCAACGATGATCTTTGAGTCGGTGGTGCTTTCGACGGCTTCAACATAGTAGTCGGTGATGTAAGCACCGGAAGATTGAACGTAAAAGCCGAGGTATACGGCTGGAAAATTGAAGAGAAGACTAAGTGAGTTTGGTAGGGAATCAACCTCATCATAGGTTGTTACGTTTCCATCTACGGCCTGGGGGACCTCATGGCCATTTATTCCGCAGCACCCATTGTAGACGGTCTGTCTCCAAGAGTTGAGTGTTTGCCCAAGTGCAGGGGTAGCGAGAAGCAAAATAGAAGATGTGAAGAACAGCATTTTCGTAATCCTACTATAATTAAATGGGCTGTTGACGGAGAAGAAACAATCTTGCACTTGCACAGACCATAGCTTCGAGTGATTTCGTCTCAATATATACTTGAAAAATTAAGCGCTCTGAATAGGCAGCTGTGACTTTACCGAGAACACCCATGGCAACGCATCTCGTTATGGGACTACCGGCTACTTCATAGAAAGAGCGGAATCCGTTGGTCCTTTTGTGCTTCCAAGGTTTGCTAGCCCCTCTAATCGTAGAGTATCGGATCCGAGGCAAAATCATAATAACTGATATGATTTTTTTGCGGCGAGGTAGCCAGATCTCTTCATCGTATAGGGAAAGCACCGCGAAGGGTAGCCACAGTAATACGAAGTGTTGGGGTACAAATCATGTAGATATGCGGTAGAATGTTGTACTATGGTCAAATATAGTACCGGAAGAAGAAAAAAGAACTGGGTTCAAGGTCAAGTATGCTTCTGAAAGAAAGAAAAAACTAAAGTCAGGAGAAGGTTGAAAAGGTATTCAAGAAATATGCAAGGTATGAAATAAAAAGAGGCACAGATCATGCGGGTGAGCGGCGCAGAAATTACAAAGCATGTCGAACTCCACCAATCATGGACCTCATCTTTCGGAACCGATTTCCATTATCAGAACGTCCTTTCCTCATTTGAAAAGCTATATTCTTTCTCAGCTCTCGATATCTCCATGATGACCCGAAGCTATTGAAAACATGGTGGGTCGGGTAAGATCCATGGCGATAAGCTTAAATATGACTGACAATTGATGCCGCCAGGGTGGTTGCTCAGCAGCGAGCTTCCCTTCGTTTTACAGTTGTTGAATGGAATTGTCTTTTCGAGCCAGGAGAATACGGCTAAGTAGAAATATACCACACAGGCTCCCTTTGCGAGATCATTGCGAGATCATCGCGATTCAAGGTGAAGCTTCATGCTGTGTAGAACAGTAGTGGAATGCCTCCGCGAGCTACGCTTTCAAAGAACGCCAGACAATTAAATGAAACTAATTAAGGAATCGAAGGCCTTTTCCTCTAATGAAATCTTTTCACTCATGTAGCTGGTAAGTGATATGCAAAATAAAATATCATTTTACAAGATCTGTCTCAAGATACATCAACCACTGACGTTCATCTAGGCAATCAACGTATGCTGGCCAAAGTCACCTAGAGTCTTATCAGAACAACACTTATACTCTCAGAACTTCGGCTTTAAGCAATGGGAAATTGATATATTAGTATTTATTGTCTATCTAGACACGAAAATATGCTTCGCCTATGCTTGAGGTGTATCACCCTCGTTGTCACCCTTAACATAAAAGACACACCACAAGGAAAAGTCCGCATAGTTGCTTGTCGAAGAGGAGGAAAAGTTTATAGGGGTAGTATCCCTTGATCTTCTTGCTCTGGTTGCCTGGAACAGTATCTGTGGGACTACCGGGGAAAGCTGATCGCTTCTGAACTACTCACGCATCGGCATTAGAGTTTCTCGGACCTCTAAAGTCAGAATGTGAAGTCGGCCGTGTCAGTAGTTCCCATGACCGGAGTTTGATGACCAGTAAAACCTCATCCGCGCTGTCTTCTTGAAACATCTGGAACTTCAACTTGCTGTCCACACTTCTGCTCATCGTCGACTTCTTGCTTGATTTAAGGAAACATAGTAAAATTATTCATCTCGACTTGATTGCCAGTCATTTGGATAGCGTTGGGGTTGTGAAAAGAGCTACTCATATGTCCCGCGACTTGATTAGCCCCAAACATTTCGGCACCGTTATGAGAGGCTGTGTTAATGCCCGTAGCTTGTACACTAACTCTAGCTTCAAACGTTGGTTGGCGGGCCTCATCAAAAGAAGTATTGGTGGCAGTATGTTGTATTCCTCCTAGATTGACAAGCGTTGGCAAATTGTTAACATTTGGAGCAGTCGATTGTCTACCGCCTCCTTGAATATCTACCGCCGCTGTATGGAAAGTGTTACCAGAGCCACTGTCAAGATTTGATGCGTGATTGTTTGTTCCAGCATTTGTTACAACTGGATTTGGTAGGGGATGGTGGCTATTCGCCCCCATAATTCGACCCTTCGTATAACGCGATACTTCTGCCAATATACCTTGACGTGTAATATATGGAAGGCCTAAACCGTTAGCACGTTTCAAGATAATGAGTGAATGAATGATCTGGTCTATTATACCTTTGGAGACCCTAATCCAATTGCTAACAGCATATTTGAAATGCCAGACTTCCATAACCTTCTGATATAGATCACCCAGAAAGCGATTGCCATATTCATCTTTCATGTCATGCTCGATATGATCAAGCATCTCGCGAAGAACAATCAGTGCATTTTCAGCGGTAGGATGCGGTAGAGAAAGAGCATTCGGATTTGGAAGAATCACGAGAACGCCCATGGGGCCAGGCCTAGGGCGAGAGAAAATCCAATTCTTCAAAAAATAAAGATTTTGGATAATTGTAAAAAACAATTGCCAGGATTCCGATGGAAGATTGTTTCTACTGAGGCCGAATGACTCGAGTTCACTGATGATTCCTTTGGCCCAAGCGAAAAGCGACTGGCGAGATATGGTTCGAACCAATTCAAAGTCTTGAAGTGTAACTGGAAATGGCACTGATAATGGTGAAAGAAACCATGGCCTGTTATTTACCAAACTGACGTGCAAAGGACAAGGATAAGAAGAGATGAATGAATGGGGTAGGGATGCGCCTTGGTGATCACCTGCCGGCAGCTGAGGTGAAGAGGGCGGATGGCCTGCAAAAATCTGGATGAAGACAGGAACTTCATCTTGTAAGTGCATCATGTGCGAAACGGGTAGCTCGGCAGGAGAAGACATAACGAAATTTTCGATTTATTGTGGATGAAATGGAAAAGAAGGTTCCACGGGGGAGATCTCGAGTCCTTATAAACAAGTCCAGGTACTGGTATACGGTCGCAAGTTCAGTCTCGCGATTGAAGCTACCGTGCCATCGCTTTTACCTGACCAGCCAGTATATTATAGACGAATTAGGGGTGAAGCTGTAGATGAAAAAAAGCAACCAACCAGATAAGGCAGTGGCTACATGGCACAGTCCTACAGTCATGATTTATCAACCACATTAAGAAGGCTCCTCACGTAACGATATTCATCTGTGGAGTATTGGAGGTGTCCATTTTATAATATTGCGAATGGGTGACAAAGAAAGAGCATTGAAGAGAATAGAAGGAAATCGAAGCTATGGATAGACAATGAGAGATAACTAGATAGGGCAGGCTGAGCTTTCTAGTAGTTGTTTTCGAATGACTAAATACTTATGACTGATAACCGGATATAAGAAATGCCTAAGGTGAGTAATTGATTGCTAGGACCTTGCAATATTCTGAATTAGTTCAGCAATAGTTACGATTGGGGAGAGTAATAGGGGATTAGCATCGTCTAATATCTAAAGGCTAGTGGAAAAAAGGGGAGTACCTAGGTAACCTAAGGTATTAGTGCCAAAATTCGAGGGTTAATTCAGCAAAGATTATGACTGGGGAGAGTAATATGGGACTCACACCGCTCAATATCTGAAGATCGATAAAACAATGATGACCATTGCCAAGAGTAGTAAGAGGCTAGTATCCTCTACAGGGCATACCAGTGGGTGTACGAATTCGTGATACGTGAAGTCGAGTATAAGGGTATTTTCGAGGTATATTTCTGGAGAATTTACAACTTCGTATAATTATACGTATCAGGGATCAGAGATTTTATTTTAAAAAGAATCAATTGGAAATTGGATTAATTCTGTCCTTTGGTTAGATGGCAACCGATTAGTCGTACACTCACTGGTGGCATAGCGACGAGCTGGCAGTTTTAATAGATTTCAGTTAAAAGTGGTCCGGAAGCTCAAACCTTTCCCAAAGTTGATACAACTATGCTAGCTTTGGGTGTTCTGCCACCTATGAAAGGGCAAGATATTTTTATTAAACTTCGTCAGAAGTAAAGGACCTAGGTTATCTGTGCCATTGGAGTGCTGTGGTGTCAATTTCTATTCCTACGGCATTATGAAGTGCAAGCATATCACGTCAGAAAGTACCTTTGTGCATGTCACAGGAATGTTTAGGCAGAAATAACTTATGATTCATTAGTAAACTAATACTCTTGAACGTTTGCTAACACAGGAATTTGATACTGAAGAGTCCGAAGCCGAAGAGACGGAGGAAAAGGTTTCTAGACTTGGAAAGCCAGAAATGTTTCCCAGCGGACGACTAAAACATCAGTTCCTGAATACATATGCTATAGACTTCGTTGACTTGATCCACCCATTTAGTTTCTCATACCTTTACTTTCCTCCCAGAGAGCCATCTTTACTCACTCTCTATCGAATGCTAAAGGCCCGATATCTATCTCCAGCACTCTTAGCCTTCTTTGGAACGGTGGTATCTTCAGTAGACTTTTGAATAGGACCCAAAGGTGTAGGTTCCTTGGGGATACTCGAAAGCTTCTGGTTCGATACTTTTAGATTCGTAGAAGCATTGTGAGAGGATGGGGCTGTAGGGTTTGTTGTGTTCATCTTCATCTTCTTAGTCGGATTGCCTGCGATACCTTCTTGGATGCCACTGGCGGAAGTAGGTCTCTTAGCCTTCGCTTCTCCCATACTCTTGCGTGCCTGGTCGTCGGGTCCTCGATCCAAAGTTTGGCCTTTTGGCTTGGTTGGTTCCGCGGATTTCACTTCTCGGTGACCATCATGGCCATTGATAGGTGTCCAGGCATTAGTCAGAGGGCTGGATTGCCTAGATAGACTGTTAATCTTAGCATTTGTACGAGGCGCATTTGCAATGGGAGGATGTAGCAATCCCGAGTCATGGGAGGACTTAGAAGGTGAACCAAGACGGTTGCTGCGATCCTGAGATTTGTGGTTGTCGATAGGCGTAGCAATAATTTCTGGGGATGGAGAATCTGGAATCGCAATCGCATTATCGTTTGAGCTACCTTGGTCCTTCATCTGGGAGCCACTGCTAGAGGAAAGACCTCCTGGTTTCAAATTCTCCATGCCATCGAAAGAAAGTTTGTCATCTCTATTAAAAGATTGAGAGGCGCTGAATGATGCTCCATTGTTGACACTTTCAAGAGCCAGCCTGACAGATGTCATGCTAGCCATAGAACGCTTCGATGACCTGGCAAAATTTTGTGCTCGATTTGGATGTTTATCGTCTTTAGTTGGCGGCGCAGGCAAAATGGAACCAATGGGAACGCAGGAAATGCCATCACCATTGCGATCGACCGCTGGACCAACAGGGTTGTATGAAGCCTCGTCGAGCGAAGCAGGTAATTGTGGGCGCACACCTACGCTTAACATGGGTGACTGCGGATTGAATGATGGAAGAGGAGCACGTCGCATCGAAGCCTGAGGTTGCTTTTGATTGGAACGGGAATATTGCGGTATTTGCAGATGACCAGTCTTGACGTGTTGCGCGGAGGAGGATGTTGAGCCAGATGCTGAATCCGGTTGTATACCATCGTTGCTCGTTTGCTCCCGCAGTCTACTGGGTCCCGGAATCATATCTTGTATGTTCCTCGGATTATTTCCGCTCGCAGGTGCCACAGGACGTAACGAGGGACCACTCGAGGAAAGAGACACTGTTATTTGGGGTTGAGTGTTATATGCTAGACTGGGGGTATTAAGTGCGGCATACTTTGCTGCTTCTGCTAATGTATCTATGCGTGACGTAGGACCATAACCTGTTAATCATAATATTAGTATATAACCCAAGAAGACAGGGATTAGAGGACATACCTTTTTGACGACGAAGTTTGTTCTTTAAATTGGACTTGACATTCCAAAACGAGCCAAGATGATCAAGCATCTGATCGATGAATGCACCATCTTTTTCAGGTCGTAGTTCCCATTCAAGGTCATTCCAGAGTTTATGCGAATTGGGGAAAATTCCAATCACCGAGATATAGAATGAGGGATGACGCTGAATTGGGCCAGAGACAAGCCTAGGACGTTCAGCAATCCATGCAAAGAAATGCCGCAAATTAGTGTACACGCGGTACAATTCATTTGCCAACTTTTCGTTGCCTGGATCGAGAACACCGAGCTGCTGAAGTTCATTGACAATATCGTGGGCCCAGATAGTGATGCTATAACGGGTCATAGCTGGAAGTTCTTCCTTGGGTCGTGCGAATGGATTCGACATATCACTGATTTTGGGTTCTTGCATTTTGGTTGATGGAGGCTTTGATAATTTTAGCCCATGAAAAGTTCGATGCTCGCGCTTTTAAGTCCAAATCCTATAATACAGCCTATCGCTCGGCTCATTTCTAATTGAATATGATTGGTGCAGAGCCAATATAAACAATACGGTCGGATTAAAAAGGAAGCGATTGCGGCAAGTAAAATGGGAACATATTGACGAATTCACTTGAAAGAGGCGATAATCATACATCAGAGGAGAAACTCCGCATGCTAGATCGGAGTGATAAGGGCCCTAGTGTTATGCAGAGTCTCACATGTGATAGTGAATATCAAACAAAGATCATTATAGGAGTAGTACAAACTACAAGGTACTGTTGCATGCTGTTTCGAGTATCCATACATCAGGAATAGCAAGCCCTTGAATTGTAATACGAAGCTCATGGCCATATAACTTGGTGGTTTTGAAAATACAGCAAAGATTACTTTAGTGAGCTATTATACGGACAGCCGTTGATAAGATGAGGGTTTAGAAACACAGATACTACATGGTAGTGGCTTTAAAGCCTTCGATGGGAGTTTTCGAGCAGCTCCTCATGGTTGTGAAGGTGGATAGTTATAGAAGTTATTTGCTTAGATAATAGGAACATCAACTTCCAGCATCATGAGTTCATTTCAAGTGGTTATGTGCTACAGGAAACATGAATGGAAGAACCTAATTGTCGATTGTTTTGGCTATCGATCTAAAAAGATTCCCCTCCTTTGACGATCCATCGCTTAGTAAATGCTAAGAGTACCTAGGCACTCAGGGGGGCTTGGTTTACTCGCCGGCTACTAGATAAATTGCCAGATTTCTGATTAGCCGACGAGTAGTTCCTACGTATCGATACAAAGCGCTTTCTTTCTAATGCTGACGTGCTATTCTTCAATAAATACGAGCCAATTTAAGATTGCATGAGCTTGATCCATAATAAAAAGGCTTGCCATAATTACACTTTAAAGATGTGATGCGTTGAAAACAATGTGTGGAAGACAGAAGAATCGGCTAGTCACCTTTGACTATGGAGTAATTTCGTCATTCGATTTTTCTTTCTAGGCGTTGCTTGGACATATCGAAGCTATCCATGATAAATATCCTCTTCCTTAGTGGGGTAAATCAAATATTACTCAAATTCACCGTTTGAAATATCTCTCCCGTGATGAAACCCACAACCTTGGAACGCTCCGATAATACAAAAAGAAATTATAGTCAGGATAGTGAATAGCTTTCAGTGTGAATCAAATAATCTGAAATATAAGGTATGCATGAACTTTTTATGACCGACGATCGGAGTTCCTAACAAGCTTAGCTTACCTAGTATGGCCAAAGTAGGTATTCCAAGGTTATTCTATCAGTTCTACTTTGATGTTGATAGAGGAAGGGTATGCCAATTACAATGGACTACTGACAATGATGTCCGTTAGGCCAATACAGGTGATTGATGGTACTTATTAGACGGGCGAACTTTATCAACATAGTATTTACTTTTCTTGGGCCCGACAAGAGATGACATTAGTTACCTATTGAAGAGAGCTTCAACTAGATTCACTCATCGAGGGTTTGAACATTAAAAGGTGAAGCAAAATTGATCCATTAACCAGGGTTAAAAAGGCTTACCCCTCACTTTAGCGCATTAGGTCACTTCGTTATGGCTGTACTGTTTGGCATATGGCATTTGATACAACCTGGAAGTAAGCTAATGGTAGTGTTGTAGCAGCTAGCTCAAAGATCTAGCGAAGGTGGTTTTCCTCAATACCTCAACGATACAAATTTGACAATAGGGAGGAATTAAGGAACGGTGCCCTCAATAACCTTTTGCAGAATAGAGAGGTCCATCAAGTGAATCTTTCCGCGATCCTACAAATTAGCCGAACCGAAACCATCTACCGTTAATAACTTGACAACTTTTCCAAATACTCCTTTAGACAACCAGCAAAATCAATAAGGCTAGCATTACATCAACGCATATAATGAACGTAGCGAACGTTATGTTGGAAGAGGCATGGGGCGAGCTCCTACGCTCTACTGCAGACAATGAAGCGATTATAAGAGGACTTCTCCAAGGTCGCCCAGAGATCGAGAAGGTGAAGAATTTGAACTACATGTTTATGAATTATCTTTCTATAATTCAAAATATTTTTACCACAAAAATGGGAGGTGGATGGATTGATTCTAGAGGTTTGTGAGACGAATCTGCGGAGGAGGAAACGAGTGCTAACCCTTGTATTAATCTAGTCAGGATACCTAGCGACCTGGATTTTATCGAAATGCTGAAATTGCTGGTACGATACACAAACGACATTACCACCTGGGTTGAGGAACATGATCAACGCGGTGTGCCATGGGAATGCATTGATGGTAAGCATTAAACTTTGAACATATCAAGAGAAACAAGCTGACAGCGCTGCAGAGTTCAATGCAGAATCTTTGTTCCAAGTCGATATGCAGTGCCAGAGATGGTGGTTGTTGGCGGATATGACAATATTCGGCCGAGATATTGGCGCATTCACGATGCCTCCACCATTATCACCCGTCGAAGAAAGTCCCTCGCAACTGGACAAATATGAAGCTCCACCGACCCCAGCAATGTCTTTCACAGAGCACGAAAGTCCATCCATTGCTTCCATCAGTTCCAATTATCCATCCGCTACGGCATATTTCAATGAACACCAGATGGAGGACGAATTTCCTTCGAGTTGGAACGATGTTGCTGAACCAAGATTTGCTTCGCATTGTATTCCACTTGGAGATTTTGATCAGAGGTTCTCGAACAATGGTCGTAGTGAGCACGGAGGATCAGTCATGCAACAGCCTACACTAAGTATGCCATCCACACCTCGATTAGAACAACAAGGATTCGTACCCTCACCCAACCCGAATCTAAGATTTCAAACTTCTGCCAATAAGCAGAATGCATTTTTCCAGCCGATGACCCCGCCTCGAAAGATTGCTATTCCACGGCTTCAAAAACAGGGAACTTTTGAGCCACTGCTTCCGCCAACTCAACATTCAATACTTCGATCATCCCCCACCATTGCACAAGCTTCGAGTCCTGGAACACCGAAAAAGCGACGATATACGAAAGTTTCAGCAGAAATTTTGAGCGAACGGAGGCGAAAGCGACAAGCCATAGGCGGTGAGACGCCGAAGCAGAATACAGTATCTACTGAACATGAAGTCTTCACACCTGACTCGGAATTTTCACCCAGTACCTTAGGTAATGTCTCCCCTGCCAGCGCCCTCGGATTTTCCGGAGAGTCTTACAAAACCAATGAGTCGGTCTTGTCAGGCTTTGATTATATCAACAATAATGCAGCAAATCCGCGGACAATTTTGAACAGAAATTCATCAGTGTTCAATCCAAATGAAACTGCTATTACCTCGCAAACAGACTGGGACGACAAATCATCAATTGCCTTTAGCTCATACCAGGGAGCGGTAAACACAGGCCTTGGCATTTCTAGTCCGGCAATGGACTGCGATTTCACGAAGTTTGAAGAACTTGCACCTCCAGCTGGTCCATGTATGGAGATGAATATGAATATGAATATGGGACAAAAAGTCACAGATATTGTCTTCCACAATGAAACGCCTTTTGACCTACCAATGCACTCCTCCCCGATAGTGAGAAGCGATTCAAATTGGTAAGAAATTTCATCAAATATATCGAGTTGAATGTAGACTGATACCCGAATTACTAGTACCGGACTTGAAATGCCACGAGAGATGTACAAAAATAGCGTCGAGTGGAAAATGTTTTAGCAATGGATCAATTTTTAGGTCATGATCAGTCAATCGCGTTTGGCTCCTGGTAACAAGAGTTGCTAGAGCCACGTGAAGTACTAAAGAATGAATTCATATATGAAAATTTGGCTCTTAAGCTGCACAGAAGGATCCATCATCTCAGTATCAGACACAATTCTGCTGACAAATATGCACCGTTGGAAATGAAGGTAAACAGTATGCTTTCCACTGGAGAGGACCGGAGATCTGCTCAAAATTATGGGTACCATGATCAATCAGGCTAGACAGACTACTAGATCAAAGAACATGTGGCGACTGCTTTAAAAATTTCAAGAATCACTCTTCATCTCGCCAGCTGCGAATCTCCGAAAGTGGCGTGATCATACCTGTATGTGTATGTAAGGTTAATGCCTCTTGTTGATTGAATACTGTGTTTCCCCTTGTCCCAAAATTTGTAACCATACGCCTTGAGGCCGAATTGTGATCGGTGTTGTTGATTTAGTCGTCACCGTACGAGCCGCCTCCCTAACCATGTAGATGCGCCCGCAATGCAATCCTGGTTGTACAATCTTTCCAATACAAACCACTCATCCTTTTCTGAATACTTTATTGAGCTTTCTAGCCGTCGTTATCTATCATGATTTAGCCTCTGTAGCCTTACATACCCCGCTTCACATATTTGTACATACTTGAGATTTTGTGTTTTGCCCTCTCACTGGTAGACCCATAGCATGCCTTCTCCCCCGATAACTACCCATCGTTCTCAATCTTTCAAGATTATCCTGAAGCCTTCGCCTTAATTCAGACTCCAAGGGCATGGTAGAAAGCTCGGCAGTTAGAGCTGTGATTGTCTTGGTTGATAAAGAACCAACGTTTGCCGTGGGATGAATATAATATTTGGCCATAATGCGAGTAGAAGACTGATTGCCTAAGCCATAAAACGACTCCAGAGCTTTCTACGTGCCATGAGTATGCGTACCAAGGATATAGAGCTACAATGGGAGATGATAGGAGGTCTTACTTTCACCAAAGTTTTCTCGACAAATGCGTTTCCTAGGATGAAAACCTTCAAGCAAGGTCAGCACTGTAATATGGAAAATAGCCATTACAAACATACCATGTTGTAGAAGTTTATATGGTCCAACTAAAGAGGGTATATGTGCCTTGAGCGTCTCTTGCCGTCCTCAATTTCTATGAGGTTGCGAAAGTTGACGAATTTTGATAATGCACGGACCAGAGGTCGCGACCTTCTATTTCGAGGCTCGCACGTGCCATCCGACGCTAAGTGTAATCGACACCTCTCCGAAACACCTTACCTTTGGACAACATCGCTTCGTCTTTCTAAAGTCTTTCTCTTGGGCGACACAATACCTTATTTCTAAACTTACAATTCAATAAGTCAGTATCCAATTGACTGCCAAGATGTTCATTCTTCAACGTTTTGTAGTCTCTGCACTACTTATCCTTACCGTCACCTTCCTCTTCTTTGCTCAAACGGCGGAAGCTGCCAAAGGACCAAAGATTACCCACAAGGTCTACTTAGATATCAGCCATGGCGAGGAACCTATGGGTCGAGTTGTTTTAGGTCTTTATGGAAAGACTGTTCCTAAAACCGCCGAGAACTTCAGAGCTTTGGCAACTGGCGAGAAGGGCTTTGGATACAAAGACTCTACCTTCCACCGTGTTATCAAGGGCTTCATGATCCAAGGAGGTGATTTCACAAAGGGCGATGGAACTGGAGGCAAATCAAGTACGTTTTACAGTCTGCGAACGATATGCGGAGTCCTAACAATCGACAGTCTACGGAGCTAAGTTCCCAGATGAGAACTTCAAGTTGAAGCACTCGAAGAAAGGGCTCCTCAGCATGGCCAACGCCGGAAAGGATACCAACGGATCCCAATTCTTCATTACTACTTCTACCCCAGGGTAATTTAATCCCCAAAAATCTTTGATGTGGAGCTGTCTCAATTCTAACTCTTTTGTAGCCATCTTGACGGTAGACACGTTGTCTTCGGCGAAGTCCTCGAGGGATATGAGATCATTGAGAAGATTGAGAACGTCAAGAAGGGAGCATCAGACAGACCGGTTGAGGCCGTCAAGATCACCGACAGTGGTGAATTACCAGTACCAGAAGAAGGTATCCATGTGGAACTCTAGAGTAGTCTCCTCCTGCGTACATGCAAGCGTGATTGGGAGGACTTACTGATTCGTCTCTCTTGCTTGATGTAGATGAATACGGTATTGCTGAATTTCAACCCGGTATGGAAGAGGTTGAAGTTCCACTTGCACCAACCGATCCTCCCACTCCTGCTGCCCCCACCGCAGTTATTCCAGTTGTTGGTACCCCACAAACAGAGACAGAGACAGAGGAATTCGGCTATGCTGATGAAGCTGGTTTCACTATTATGCAGAAGGGATTATTTTTGGCTGTCATTTTAGGATGTGTGGCCATTTACGTGCGAATGAACCGGAGAAGCAAGAGATTTTAAAAGTCAATCGTCTAGTTACATAGCTTTCCTTTTCAAAATCACTCGTTACCTAGTTTACTGGGTCCCTCCTTACCTATCAACATTTCTATGCTCTTTTTGACTTCTGATTATGCATCATCTAGGGGCCCGTTGGCCTCCAATCAACTGTGTGAACTTCCATTTAGCCATCTCAATGCCGCCCCAACTGCAAACTGCCACATGATATCCCGAAACACGTTTCATACGAGTAGGCTTTCAAAGTATGACTTGCGAAACTAAAGTTCTGACGCTCCTGTGACTGATCCGGGGGACTACAGTAGTCTGGATACTTCCGTGTTATATCCATACTCTTTGAGCAATGGGGGCCTCCCGTCCTGGCAGGATGTGAGAATACCAATTACACTTATATCTGCAATGGCTTGAAGATTGGTACCACCAAAGCTAACACATTACCCCATGATCGCTTCGGGATTGGCACAATAGATACAGTTAGTAGTCCGTTATAGCAAATGTACGTCATTACTTTTTAGCGATATGGACGACCGTCGAAGACGCATACTAGCGATTCGAAATCTGGAGCAGAAGGTTTACCTTTACTAGCACTTGGTAAGCTTCAAACTCTAAAGGTCTGGAGTTTTCATAAAAAGGCCGGGGTACTGAAGATTTCTACACGGTGGAGGGGGTTCGCGTCCTCGTGAGCCTTCTCGTCTTCTCGTCTTGAGGCGAATAACATCTTATTCATTGCTATAATCCGTCGAAGCCATGTGAGATCTTTTATGTGATTCCTGGGACTAGTACGGGTAGGCTACTGGCGATTCAACTTGGTAGACGTGTGGGTATCTTAGTAGTTAATAGGATGAACTGAGCTAATGTGCTCAAAGGAATTAGATATCGAGACGGCTATAGATACCTGTGAAAATGTACTACAGGTGGTCTTTGTGCTCCAATAGAGGAAGATCTTGGGCGGATATCGCCTTCACCGCGCCATGAGAAGAGCGACCTTCTTCGATGCTAGTGTGCTTGAAAGATGCGTCAAAAGCGCCGTGGAAGATACAAGTGGGGATAAGAACGCGCATCTTCCTCAGTCGGAACCTAGATGTAAAATATGAGAAATCTTAACCTCTAATTTGAAGCAAGAATCACAACGTTATCTTTCATGTCTGAATTTTTCCCTTGAAATGCACCCGCAGCAGTTGTATTCTTAGCCTTTTATTACTTTATCTCTCGTGCCATACGGGATTTCAAACTTTCTTCCATGCGCGTATCCCCAACTTGGGCACTAGTAGCTTTCCATCAAAGCCAAGAACACTCGACATCATGGCGTAGACCATTGGTTTCTTTTTAATGGGGGTTTCGGAAATAGCTGTGCCCATCTTTTATAGAATTCTCTTTCCAGCCATTTTTTACTTGTGGAACTTGGAGGTTTGTTGTTTCCGATCGTGATTTGGTGAACCGCTGCTGGAATTAGCGAGCTCAGCCGTAGAATTCGAAAACCTCATCTATGTTTACGACAACTACGGTTATTACGTTCATTTTGAGAAAATTATCGGTATCGGAAGAGGGGGCTAGGATAATAACAGCCTTCAGTACTTGCAAATTCGAGCTTCAAAGGTTGGAGCCGTGAAGAAAATTGCTATAATACATACCTGCTTCGTCGGGCATGTATTCGTAGAAACTCTTCGTCATAGTGCAACGCCAGGTCTTCATTGAATATCACCGCACCCTCGTTGATGCTTTGAGCTTTCTTAGTCCTATCTGGCAAAGAAAGTAAGTGATCTATTGGTGCAAGGGCTTAAGGTCTGCTTGTTGATGGAACTCGGTCGTAGTATTATTAGCTGATTATGAAGCAGTAGATTGCACTCCATTTCAATGAGGAGTAACCAATTTAGGTGAATGTTTTCTGTGCCACCTGGAGGTGCAAGGCTATTTGTATTACCTGCGGTTCGCTGGATCATTTGAACCAATATGTCTTAAACCTGCTTCTTGGTTCCTTCATTTACACACCAAATGGCATCTAAATATATTTTCATCCGACTGAACGTGATCACAATCGCATAAATTCTATCTACTCATAACTTTCTATCCTTACATATCTTCATAGCCTGATTTGAGTGGCTTAATGAAACTTTCAATTGGTCAATTATTGACCGGGCACCCAAGCATGAGGTTGATCAAGCTCATCTTCAACGTGCGGTAACAACGACGCATCTGAGGTGAAACATGGGCTTTGAACTCTACAATTCCCTATACAAAGGAACTTAAAACACATAAAGCAGCCGACCAAGACGAAATTGAGATATCCCACAAAGATGGCTCACGATTGGATGACCTGAAAGTGATTTCAGATAAGGTACACTACACTCATGCTAGAATAACTGCATCCCCTAATAATTCAGCGTGCAGTCAATCGGGATTTCACCCTATGCGGGCCTTTTCATTTTCGGAAAGCTTTCGTCCCAGGGAGAAGGCTTTTGAGGGAAGATCGAAATTAAGGGGTGCGATAGATCAACTTCGAAACCATCATGACCTTTCTCTTCAACAATCTATCATGTAGTACCTAGGTAGTTTAATTTTGAATAAGGCTATGATTATCAAAGAACAGTAACTCATAGTAATTAGTTGATCTATTGTAGCACTTCTTTCTGATCTCTTTTTGACGAATACATTTATAACTGTTATATATACGTATGACATCATTGCCTTCACATCCCTCCTCATCTCTAGATATAGAGCTACTTTCACTTAGTCATTTGGATACAATCTGCATTCTCCTCTTCTCTTTTGGATCCATAGTTTATAATAACTAATCTGCCTTTCACACAATAACCAATTCCGGTAATAAATTGAATTGCTGGTAGTAAGGCTGAGGATACTGAGCCGTGCGACCACGCGCTAGTCAACCGAACCTCAGCAATACTGTACATTGTACAGTCCCTACCTTCAAAAAAGTCTTTCGACAAGCTGCGTGAGACCAACTGCAACTTAAGCCTCTTCAAACTCACTTTAGGATGATTGCAAATCCATCCGTCAGGTTTCAACTAGACCTTCCAAGGTTGTATCAAAAGATTTCAGCTTACTAAAACGATGAATAACTCCACCTCGAACAAAGCTTCGAACGTCGGAAAGAATGTGTAAGTAATAATTTATTCTTTGCGAATATGGAATGACCTTCATTGAAGGTTAACTTAGGAAGTATTGGTACTGAAAAACGATGATTCAATGGCTAATAAGATCTCTTATGTAGTATCAACAAGGAAGACCAAGACCCTACTAAACTAATCACTTTCCAGTCAGTGTTTCCAAGGAAGGACAAGGGAAGAATTATCTTTATGAAGGCGCCAGAAAAAATCATTTTCGAGAAATTGCCTACCATTCGTTCACTATTTGATATGAAACTCAGTGGAGATGTGAAAGATACCAAGGACCGAATTTGCTACAACCCGGAGCATGCCAATACAGAAAAGCCAGCGATCCCAAGAATCCCTGGAAAGATAGTATACATGTTCGACTTGGTCGAGTCAAAGTTTGAAAATCATCGCCCCGGGTATGACCAGATTGCAAAATGGAATATCTCAACGCTTTGGACACTGATGGAGTGTCTCTTGAGCTTCTTAGAGGGACGATCCTTAAAACCAAGTTCCAAGATTGGGCGTTCAGAAAAGCTTTGGGCGATAGAGTTGGCAGGTGTTCAGTCGTTGGCAACTTATCTCGGAAATACGGATTTCAAAGACAAAGCTGTGCGCAGCGCGTTGGTTACATACATGCGACAGGATCCTGCCACTCAGCCAGTCAATCCAGTGCCTAGTTTGGATGGTGAAAAAGGAATACCAAAGCAAGCTAAAGCATCCCAGGTCAAGAAAGGCATGAAACGAGAGATCATCGACTTGACGGAGGAAAATATTCCTGCCGCACAGAATTTAGAGAAGAAAACCCAATCCACTTCCATTTCAAAGAAATCAAAGAAAGGACCTCAGCCAGCCGATCCTCCACAGAAGTTGAAGAAAGAAAACAAATCGACACCTACTCGCAAGAAAGGTTCGTCTATGCCGAAAGATGTATATATCCAGCTCAACGAGGCATACCCACGCTTCCTGCGTGTAGAAATTGACACGGCAGCGAAGGGCTCAAAATTTATTGGTCTACTTCTGCGAGATTTACATGCGGGAGCTTTTGCTACAGGAGAATTGTCAAAATTTGTTGGGAAGAGTCGTGAGGGTAAACCTACACTGCTTTGGGATGAGGTACTGAGATATTACAAAGCACCGAGAAATGTTCCAGACACGATGCTTTCATGGGGTGAGGATTACCGGTGGGCACCTTTGGTGATGTTCGTTGAGCGTTGCCAGGTAAGCCGGGCTTTGTGGCAGGATTGGTCGAAGGAGGATAGAGCGCGTGCCAAGTATTTTGATACCTTTGTAAAGGCTCGTGTTTGTGCATCTGACGTCAAGATGGGCTAGCAAGTTTTGGGTGTGTTAATGGCAGTTTATAGGCATCTCTAAATAGTGACTATCTAAAGTTCAGTGTGATACGTACCGTCTTACCGTGGTCAAATCCAGCTGTGGTGAAATCTTGGGCAAAATCTGGCCTGCCATAATGTAGATACTTGGGAATATTAATATGAATATAGGATACCTAGGTAGTGTTCCAACATACAGGGGCTTAATCTATATTCATGTTATACCCGTCCAGTAATTTTGGATCTCGAGGGAGTAATGTTTGATGCATTGGAGTTGTAGGATTATAGATTGACAAGACTAATAAATTTTCTTTCATTTCTGGAGTATCCGTACTTTTCAAGCTAAAGAGCAAAATTCTGCTTACCCAACAACCTGCCACCCTCGTCACACGCGGGTTGGCAGGGAGGTGTTACCATAACCGAGATAGCAAACCAAAAACTACTGAAACTTTAATCAATAGAAGTGCTGGTGTAGGCCACAATGCCACCAGGAATTTTCATTATCCGGTCATATCGGTGAAACGAGGATACATAGAGAGACATGTGGCGGTGGGAATAAAAATGCCAGAAACTTTGTCGAGAACCAACCTGTTTTGCGATCGGTTTTTGGTTCGGAAAGGAGAGAGGC
The DNA here is from genome assembly GCA_002162615.1 of Myriosclerotinia duriaeana. NCBI lineage: Eukaryota > Fungi > Ascomycota > Leotiomycetes > Helotiales > Sclerotiniaceae > Myriosclerotinia > Myriosclerotinia duriaeana. The sequence goes on from NGKI01000002.1 coordinate 2,553,131, forward strand.
TTTTGATTTCGGTCTGCCTTGTGCTGGGTTTGTGCAAAATACAACCGTCATTGAAATTTCTCATCACGGAAGAGGTTGGAGATATTGAAAATGTCTGTCTCCTCGCAAAGTACCTCGGTGCCAATGAGGAAACATTGGCCAACTTGCACAAGCTTCATCGGCTTTCATCATACCTTATCTTTGGCGAACACCTGGTCCCGAGATGAAGAAGTCAAGAATTATTAGGGATAGTCATCAACACAGAATTTATATATATATTCGAATGAATGATTCATCACCGCGTAAAGATGGACGGAAAAGTGTACAATTCCTTGGTGCACTCCTCGAGGATTTATGCAAGGGAAATCTGATTGGTAGTAGGCATACCATCGTTGGGAAACAAATAGATGGAAGTACGCAAAATGACTTCCTGGGAGGCAGACGAGCGGTGGGCTCCTATGAGCATATCTGTAGAGAGAATGCCAAACGAACGAGTGCCTGCTGAAAACAAGGGGATCAGTCGACCATAGCCATGCTCAGAGGTTTAACAGATTCATTGGGGGTGCGTATATGGCTAACTTTCCTCCGAGTTACGGATATCTTTGTTGAAACCCCTTGTCTCCATTTTTCTATCGAGTGGAGAATATTAGAAACTCAAGGATTACTTTACCATGGCTAATATGATTGATTGAAATATGAGAGCATACGTTTCTTTTTCGACTCTAGGAATACGGCTTTGGTGGATGGACTGTAAGATTACATACTAATAAGTACCTAGGTAGTTTTCTAGAAACGACGGGGAAAGGATCGAGACGGCCTGCCGGGGAGTAGCGTTAAATAGCATTGAATGATAAGGTTATCGTGATATTCCTGTTCTTGTTCATGTTATTGTTAATATAAATTGGTCTTGCCTACCAATCCCAAGTATTCAATTGTCGACTCGCGGGCAATGATATGCTATACCAGGTATATGTTGAAAATGTTTGAATTGAACTTTAACCTTAGCTGTTCAAGCCACAGGTGTGGCTAAAATGACCAAACTCCCGTATCGTATGACTAATCTAACTAGCTTACCAACTCTAACCTTACTTCACTCCATTCTCAACTTTCACAAACCTCATTGCAAGCAGTGTTCTACTTAGTATTTCCCGTATTCCGTATACTGATCTGTACAATGATATTTATTGAATTCTTGAAACTTATATATATATATATATAATATTGAATTCCAATATCACTAAAGATATACAATATAAAAGTAATATTGAATACTATTAGAAATATACTAAAATACTAGAATCTAATTTGAAATACTCAAAATAGGCTTAGAATTCTATAAATTCTATATACATTCCAGATTTAATCTAATATACTAAACTATTTTTGAGTATATCAAATCAGATTTCAATATTTTAATATATTTCCAATGATATTTAATATCAATAAATATTTTAATAATATTAAAAATAATATAATATTTTCTAATACATATAAATTGTTATATTAAAGCCTTGATACGAGCCACCGTTGTATTACTGTATACTAAGTAGAACACTGATTGCAAGTGGAGCACCGTTGACCCCAAAGCTAATATTGAAGTTCCATGATTTCCATGATTTCCATGCTTTTATGTTAATCAAAATTAGCTCGAGCATCTATTTTGAAAGTCAGAGACCGGGACTAAGCATTGAACCACCGTGTCGGTACTTTTGATGGGCTATTGTTATATTGACTATACTAGCAGCCTAAAAAAGCACCTTTATAATAGAAAAGTATATCTGCTGCAATCCTAATACTCCCCTGGAGTGCCTTACTCCCCGCTGTATACTCGTCCTCTATTACCCTCCACTCCATTAATATCAAAATGCAGATTACAACACCGTCTACACGCTAGTCACCAGTTGTCTCGACTTTCCTAGTCCATATCCATAGCCTGATCTAATATAGAGTCTTCAATTTGCAAGGGTATCTGCGATTCATAACTTCAAAGCCTATTAACAGCTAGTATAATTCATCAAAAGAAATAAAAGAAATTAATTATCTGCATTGAAAACTACCATTCTCATCTTTGCTAGATATATCTATAGCAATTTCAATTTGTAGTTCATTGTTTGCTTTATATTTATTAATCTTTCGCTTTAGTTTTTTTTGTTATTTATATTCCTATTAATTTTTGTTTCGTTTCTTATAGTACAGCTACAACGGCTGTTAATATCTTTGTATTGTTTAGTATTTCTATAGCAATTTGCTTTCTTTCTTTCTTTTGTTACATAAATACAGAAGGCTTTCCTGCCACCTTTTGTCCAGCCGAATTTTGGTCTGGGGATTTTTGCAGTCTCCGGAGTTTGTTCTAGTACCTCGCTATCATTCTCCGTCATTTGAACATCATTATTGGCTAGCTGTATACCAGGGCCTACACCTGTTTATCAAACCTATGGCACTCTCTGGCAGGTGACTTAGTTGGACATTAACTCACTATTTGAAGGTTCTTACTGTGTAAAGTCGCGCACGCTCGAATCACTAGCGGTAATTTGCACCTGGGATGATTCTAAGCCATCCTGTACAAAATTAAATGTTAGATTTCTTACGCGTGCGATGAGAGACGATCCCTGGTTGTCCATTTGTGCGATACAACTGCTGGGAACGCTTTCTTTTGAAATTTTGTCCATCTTATGTTGTAGGCTTGAATGCCAAACAAAGTCTTTCTTAAATAGAACGATAACTCAGAACAAAATGAGATGCGGTAAGCGACTGAGAACAAAGCATGCGACCATGTGTATAGCTCGACTATTTGCTTATTGTTTTAAAACAATCTCGCTTCTCTCATCAAACCATCTTCATGTCACTGGCTGTTGGCTTAACCGTCATTACTAACCTGCGTATACAACGTGACACGCAGTGGAGAGATGGTTTGATCAACACATTTTTTGGTCTCATTAAAGATGTGCATTTTTTGGGGGGG
>NGKI01000002.1:2566162-2599644 GCA_002162615.1 Myriosclerotinia duriaeana
CCAGCGTGTATACCCTGAAAGAGCCTATAATCTCGACCAAAATGACCGTTACCTTCGTAGGAACACGGGTGTTTCGTTTACCCCACATTGTAACTGTGGCAACCCCACCATAATATAGACTCCCTCACCGTTCGTACGAAGGTGAGGACTAGAGATAATACCAATACATTCTAAACCCTATGATTCATGAATCATTATTACCTTAAGTGTACCCAACAGTATCATATCACAAAACTTTAAGATTATTCTTCAAGACTATACAAATTAAAAGAGGTTCTTAGAAAATATCTTCGGAGCCTGTTATTCCCAGTGCTAACAAGTACCGAAAATCTCTTGGTGATTATAGGCTTTTCATCGGAAAATTCTAGAGTTAATATTATCTAGTATTTTAGTTGTTTATGGGATATCTTATCTCTCTCAGCACTAGTTTGGAAGACTAATTGAGCCTAACTCATTAATACTTTGGGGATGCTTAATCTATTCTCTTGGGAATTGTAGTGAATAAATTGGTGAATATATATTATATCTAAGAGAATTGTATGAAAATATAATTCGGAGTTGACGGGTGTCGAATATTACAAAACATAGTGAAAGTTGTTGAATAGTGTTGTTGATTTACTCTCCTATATTTACAGGAAAGAAGAGATTCACTAGAGCACACTATTAGAGAGCCACATCCCACCCTTATCATCGATTCTGGCAAATATCGTAACAACGATAGTTATATGCATACCGTACCAACTTGGGACCACGCCAAGGCTGGTGACTTTCGTGCAGCCGCCAGAAAAGATTTCGAGCGCTACGATACTGTTCAAATCGAGGACGGCGAGGTTTCCACAGTCAATAAAACTGAAGCTGGACTTTTCCAGGCTACCTGCACAAACGGAAAGGGTTTTGAAGCCTACAAACTTGTATTGGCCGCGGGTGTTGTCGATGTTTTGCCCAAGATTGAGGGTTACGCCGAGTGTTGGGCTACTGGCATGTAAATGGCACCCCACTTTCTCCCTTCAATACAAATCTACCATCTGATTTCGTACTAAATCATTTTTATATAGCTTTCACTGTCTCTGCTGTCACGGATGGGAAGAGAGAGACGTACCATCATCGGGTATTCTTGCCGAAGGAGAGATTGCCAATGTCGTTGTATCACTACATGTAGCACGACAAGCACTTCGACTCTCGAAAGAAACCACCATCTACACCCTTGGCAACGAACAACTCGCTATTGACATCACTGCTGCTACTGCTACTGCACCAACAATGAAAGTTGATTCTAGACCAATTAAGAAGCTGGCCAAGGGCTCCGAACGAGCAGAGGTTATTATCCACTTTGATGATGACACTACAAAGGTCGAAGAATATCTGGTACATAAACCTAAGACTATACTGAGGGGTGATCTTGCACAGCAGCTTGGTCTTGACTTGACTCCGCAGAATACCATCAAGGTCAATCCACCCTTCAATCAGACTAGTGTTAAGGGTGTTTTACCGCCGGCGATGCTGCCAGCCCTATGCAAAAGGTCACACAAGCCACCTTCTCGGGTACCGTATGTGGTGGTGGGGCGCCGCTACAGCTTCAGGCGGAAACGTATGACCAGAAAGGTCTTTTCTAATCTCTGTAGCTTTGGGAAATAGTAATCTGCTACGAAGAATCGATGGAAATTCAAGGTATCTGCAATAGGATTGCAACGTCACATAGTTATCTCGGCTTGGTATTTATAAATATTCTATGAATTACACTCTTTCTAGGTTCTTAATTTTCCATGTGTATTGAGAATACGACATTTTGATGCGCAGGTAATTGCAAGCAATTTCTGACATATGAGTCCTGCAATGGTATAGATCTTCATCTAATCCACGAATCACTCACTTTACTGCCATTAGAGATCCCCAACCCAACCCACCACAGACTCTACCCTCCCCTTCATAATGGAAACCGGCATTAACTCTACCTCTGCCATCCTCATCCTCAATATAACGTCAGCCACCCAAGAAATACCTATCCAGAACCACCATACATCCAACCCACTCCCTTCCAAAAAAAAAAGCCCACTCCCTGAGACTTTCCTCCCAGACCCTTCCAGACCCCCTGCACAAAATCCTCAATCGTAATCATCAACGCTTGCCACATAAAAAAATTGAAACATTCCGATCGCTAATTCGGAAGTGCTGACGTTAGATGGGCTAACACTTGTAGAATTTGATTGAGCATGGAATATAGCGGATATAATAAAAGAGACGCAAAGCTGAGTATATGATGAAAGGAGGGTGCCGTGGGGAATATGGAGTAAATCGACGAGAAACCGGGTATATGTATTGAAGATCTATAATCGGGCATCTAGTTAGTTGAAGATTAATACTGAGATTAATAGTAGGATAATATATATGTAGGAATGTATACCCGTCTGATAATTTGTTGTTCGAATTCGCCCCAGAAAGCACGGACTGTGGTGACTTTGCCGAGAACTCCAAAAAGGGGTGGCCAGTCCTACATGAATTACCTAGTCCAAATCATACTATTTCAAGAGATCAAAGACTGGAAGAAAAAAGCTAACCTCTAGCTTGCTGATTCCTGTTTCTATAGCTAGTATTGAAAACAATGAATATTGAAAATTGATAGTATAATAAGGAAGTGGACCCTATATTACTGTTTTCATTAATCTTCACTTCTATTCCTCATCTCTGATTATTAAATACTTACTATTAACCTCACCTATTATCTCCCCCTTATTTTTATAATACAAATATATCCAAAACTGATTAACTATATCAGCTATACAATAACAATAAACATCCTAAACCACCTACAATAAAATGAACCACATCTTCCGCGATTACAAAACTGCAAGTATATTCCTCATTTGGTAATTTCACTTTACCCCTCTCAAATCCAGCATTAACACAGCGGCCCATTTCATCTTTCCGCGAGCCAAACCCTGGAAACGACTGGGCTTCCCGGGCCGGTGCATCGACACGCCAGAATTGGCTTTCGGGCCCCCCCCGCTCCGCTGAGCATGCGTTTCCCCAGAGTACCCAGCCAGTGCGCCCAGGCGAGAACGAATCGCTGCGCCAGTTGCGCATCATTGGTGACATGCGGATTGATGTGCGTAGAGAGTGCGAGGAAGATAATTAGAGTTGAGAAGAGGAGCTGGCGGTGTCGGAATGAGGGCGAGGCGAGGCAAGAGATAGGAATTGTATGATCCAGGGAAGGAGGTGTGGGGTTATGGAGCTATTGGCGGGGTCGTGGTGTTGGTTGGAAATGTGGAAGTGGTACTGGGCATCGGGTGGGACGGAGTAACTTGCGAAAGTGGGCATGCTGGATTGCAGATGGCAGGCAAGTGGTCGATGTCTATTCATCGAAGAACCGTAGAGATGTAACGCAACGAACATTTGAATAGATCCGTAGATCCCAAGCCGCCAACTTCGTTCCCCTCAATAATGCCTTTGAGTTGTTTACCACTTCCAATCAAATTCTTCTTCCACGGCTCACATGGCAATTCTTTCTCAACGACTCAACTACTTACCTGTTATCCACTGCATCGAAATCAAGAGCTCACAAATATCTCTATACTAAGTTTGATTGGAAGGTTGGTAAGTCCCTCGTCTGAAGAGAGAAATCTGGCTCGGTGATTGGTGTTGTGTTGGGTGACGCTAGAGCAAGCTGCATATTTCTGTGGTTTGGTATTAGTTCTCATGCATTTCATGCGGTGGAAAATAGAAGATCAAAGGCGTACTTTTTTTTTTACTTAAAATGGGGTAATGCCACCTCAATTACCAAGAACTTCGAAGTAAAGCTCAGGCGGAATTTGGAAAGACTTTCGTAGAGCTACAGACGATATACGATGGAGCTGACCGCGAGCGGGAATTTTTTGTGATGTCTTAGAGAAAACAAATGCCACCCTACTTACCGGCAAGATTACTCCGATGAATAGGAAGCGTTGACAGCGGAGCAGATTTCACATACAGTAGTCTAACAGCATATACCGTGAAGAAACAGTGAGCAGTCTCAGACATTGAAGCAACGATGATGCTGAGGAATAAGACATGTATTTGAGAAGGAGGAAGAATTTGTCGTCTCGCGGATCAATTTGTTTTCGTCTGCGCTGGTGCAAATGTCGGGATATGCAGGGTTAATGAATGAAGAGGATCAACCAAATAGTACAGATCTCTTCTTGTGTTCTTCAGATAGAGTTGGAGTTCGTGGATTGATACCGAGAGCTGCGCTGTTGCATATATAGGAAGGGGGAAGGATCGAGGGTGTTCAGATGTATTTCAAAATGATGTTGCCGACAATTATGACAAGTAGCGTATTAGGAGATGCTTTAATGCTTCTTGGGGCTAGAACTCTAGGCCAAAAAAAAATATTACCCCAAATATGAAAAGCTTAAGATGTTATTGATGCAGCCAGCACTCAGTCTCGGTTCTGCAAAAGGAAGGAGATGAGCGAATTGGAACAAGGACCAAGTCGTAAACCATAGCTAGAAGCACGTGGAACAAAATATATTCGGAGAATGTTGGCTTGATAGTAAGCTGTCTATGTATTTTCTCTCCCTCTCTCATTATATAGTAAAGTTCAATACATAATAAACTGGTATCGAACGCCATGCAAGAATAGATACATACCGAAAATATCCTCCGCTTTTGCTCATTCAATGCACATGTACGTCTGGGCTTGGAAACCAGCCATGAAGATCAATAAAAAGCGTATCTCCACATATATACAAAGAAATGAAATATAGTAAAGGGATGCGAAACGGTCTAGAAGAAATAAGCAATTCAAAAGCACTCAACAACAGGTTTGCTGCCCTTCCAATGCAACCTCAATCCCAGGCATCTTCACTCTCGCCACGAGACAAGAGGCTAAGAGGGGTTGCATTGCGAATACCAGATACTATATTCGACGCAAGTTGTTCCTGCCACACAAACCGTCCCACCATTCCAGCCCTGTCCACCACATTGATTCCACTCATTTACAAGTCCACCACCACCACCTGTCGAGGTCGGGCTGGCGCTAGTCGTCACAGTGGTGAGTGTTGAGCCTGGTTTCGTTGTCGTAGTAGGAGGGGGGCTACAAGTAACCGGGATCGTGATGATAGTAGTGCTGGTAGTAGTGCTGGTCGTAGTAGTGCTGGTGATAGTAGTGCTGGTCTTAGTAGTGCTGGTCTTAGTAGTGCTGGTAGTAGGAGGAGGGGTACAAGTAACCGGGATCGTGCTGGTAGTAGTGCTGGTAGTAGTGCTGATAGTAGTACTGGTGGTAGTGCTGGTGGTAGTAGTGCTGGTAGCAGTGCTGACCGGTACCGTTACGGTTGCCGCCGGTTTACCAAGATCAGAATTGATTGTGTCGAGAAATCCTGTATTGGCGTAGAGTTGACTCATATCCCACATCATCACACCACCAAAACTAGAGAAGCTTTTCGAATATGCAATAACATCTGCAAGAGCAGTCCCAGAAGTATAACCAGCACCGGCACCCGTATTGGCGGGTATGCCTAACATAACTTTGACTTTTGGGTTGAGGGACACGGTTTTGGCCCAATTATCCCATGTATCGAAGTTGAAGTTGTTCTGAGTATACGAGCCAGAGACATAGGACTGGACTCCACAGTAGTTGTTGTAGAATTGTACCCAGACAATGTCAAATGATACTGCTCCAGCCAACATGGGTCCATCGGCAGCGTCGGGGTAGGGGCACTGAGGAGCGGCGGATAGAAGCCAAGTCTTGGATTTATTTGCATTCATCAATGAGCGGAGTTGATTTGCGAATGCAGGCATATTTGATACAGTACTTTCGAAGTCAAAGTCGAAACCATCCACAACGGCGGTTCCAAATGGTCGGACAACACCTGAGCTGTAGGGCCCAAACCATGACCAAACATTATTTGCGGCGGTGATCGCAGCTTCAGTGGAAGTAAAACCACCTTCGCTGTAAGTGGCTCCACCAACAGAAAGTAGAATAGTTTTGCCGTATGTTTTCTGGCACGTAGTGATGTCGGCTCTAGAATAGATATTTAGACAGTGTACTGGATTCAAAGGTTGGGGGCTATAATTACTCAAGCTCTGAGCAGTAAAAGAGAGAAGATCCTGAAATTGCCGTGCAAACATCCCCTTGGTTGGCGAAGTTCAGGACTGGGGTATTGATGGAATATAGGAATGCCAGTGGAATTATCTACGATCCCGGTTAAAATAGTTCATGAAAATTTATATGAGAGCATGTCCGTACATCGATCTCCGCATCTAGTCTATGTCAGCTCTGTCATTACATGAAACGCAGCTTTGGAAACTTACTTGCACAATAATATGAGAGTCGTTGCTGCACGAAAGCTCCAGTTCCCTGACCGTACGAGTTTTGCCCTATTCCGTGTAAGTAAGCTCGAACCCAGAGTTCATTATTAAAGAGAAGCTGAGGTAGACTCACCCCAATAAACTGCAACGTTGCTCTGTGTGGTCGAATTGAAACCTGCAATGACGGAAGGAATACTTGCTATGATCCCCACAATAGGAGAAAGCTTAAAGAGTGAAAGCATGAGGAAAGAATTGATACAAGGAAATATATATTGCAGAGTACTCTATAGACTAATTAAGATTCAGGAGCTTCGAAAAGTCCAGTGATATTGGGAAGCGATGGGAAATGAAATCTTGAGTCGTCTTCATCTGAGACGGAGTATTTTACCTTCTTATATTTATCCACTACAATAATTGGACGTCTATCGAACAGTGATTTGTAGTACCTCCTGTGACCAGACGTTACTCAGATGATTGAGTTTTTCCAACAGCAACACGTCAATCGAATGGTACCTCTATCAACATCCTGAAAGGCAAGAGGTCAAAAGACAATATTGGCAATTTGCTAGAGCCAGGATTCACACATTCCAGCACCTAGAACCCGGCCCAGACTCGCACAATCCATTGCTAAAGGAAGTAAGGGGTTGCAAAAATGACATCTCGATGAGGAAATTCGATATCCGCGAGGTTCAAACTTCATATCTTTCTTTGGATTGTAGATGTGGATATGACGCTCTCCTCGGGAACAAGACATACTCCAGTAGTCATCATGAAGGCGGAAATTGAAGAAATTAAGGAGTCGAATCCAGAATGAAGGTGGCTAAGGTGCATGTCAGAGGCACATGGATTTACCTTTTCCCGGCACATGCAAGCTATTGGAAATCAAAATATGGAAGTTAAACCTTCTTCTGGGTGATAAAATGCCCGGCCGATCGTCAGGGGTGAAAGATTGGCGATAAGCCACTTGGTGGGGTGGAAGGAAAATGATGTGTGCAACAAGTTGCAACCCAGCGGTTAGGAGAAAAGATATTGAACGCGAAAGGAATCAATAAAACGGATCCAAAAAAAAAAAAGCTTGTTGCAACGTTACTCGACTATTGATCAGGCAGATTTGTGAAGTCGTGTCAGCCTGGATGGAAATTCCCAGAATTATATGTAAAATGTTTCAATCTGTCCATTTTCGATCAGAAGACTTCTACCGAAGGAAATGAATGATCTGATGTCACCAACAGGTATTTGCCTTAAGCAGATAGCAAGTAGATATGTACATAGTACGCGTGGAACCTGAGAAAGTCTAACTCTTTCCTAGTAATGAATCTTGTCGGGTCAGGTCGGCGTTCCACGAGATGATGTCTTTCATCGTGATAAGCGTTGGGTTGGCAGTCAGGTAAGCTCAGTGGATGGAATGCAAAACCACCGTGGTTTCAGGGAGGACCGTTTTCGACATTCTAACATTCCTCTCTCTTTCATTCGCACCCAACTATCAACGACGTTTGGACTTCGGATTGGAAGCAAGTTAATTCGTCTATAGTACCGGTATATTGATATTTTGTTTCAAAGGCATCCATGGATGTCACAATTACCGGCATCAGATGACATCTTAACCTACCCACCCCACAGAATATGAGCCTGGGCTACTCATGTTATTTTGAGATAGGATGGTTGACGCGTACGTAGTACCAATTTAAAGAGATAATACGAGCTGGAGAGTAAAAGAAAGACCGAACCTGTAGCTTCTATCTCGAAGGTTTGATCTACTTTTACTATTTTCGACATTAGTAAGATTACTTGAGGAATGATCATAACCACGTGATACATAGACTCAAAATCTTGCTTGAGTATACAGCCATGGATGGAAGTACTAGGCATCAGACTATCTGTATTAGTGGATTCTTTCCAGGTTAATCTATAAGTTTGACTATCTCATAATAAATCTAGAATGTAAAAATTTGGAAAACATATCGTCACGAGCTGTGAAACGTGATCGAGACGAGACACTCGAGTCTGCTTATGTCATCTGCGTCGAAGTGCCAAACTCAAACTTCACCCCTTCACCTCACTCAGCTCTACCAACTTTCACAAAACACCATCTTGGGTTTTGTAAGATGTTACATTGGCCTATTATTATGGCCAGTAAGTACATCAAACAATGAATACAACTATTTTTAACTTTTTGTACAGCATACTAGTATTGATACTTAGCATACCTAGGTATGCACGATACTCCCTGGTCATCAATTGCCCAGGTGTTGCTTTAATCCTCCGGGAGGGCATACTCTTGTCGGATTTTTCAAAAGTTTTCTATCCAGCATTGTGTGAGCCGACTCGAAAGACCGACTCTTCGATAGAAAGTACATAACCCATGCTCGGGCTCAAAGATCAAGTGATTACCTCTGAATTCTGGCAAGTGCGACGGCCGTAGGGGACTCTACTCATACCGCTGCTTCTCTTCCACCTTCTACCTAAGATGTCTACTCTGGTTTCTACTGAAACAAAGTAATAGGCAATTCAACAACAAGCCTTGCCATACTATGCGCTATGCTCTGTTCAACGGGGTCAGGGGTCAGTGTGGTCCAATTTGTAGCTATAGATCGCAAATTGCGTATAGTTTTTTCCTTCTGGGGGGGTGTATCTTGTTAAAATTGGTCTCGAAATATCACTGTAAGCTGACAAAATGTTTTCGTAGTAAAGACATCCCCATCTCTTTTCCCTATCAAGGGCCGGCCTGTCATATTCTTTTTTTATGCCGATTGGACTAAAGACTTTTGCAAACATTCTATGTGAAGAAAAGCTTCCAGGTTTCGATTGATCTTAACAAATGATTATTTACCCTAAAACAAAGGATAAATCAACCAACAAGACCCTTGAGCAACCAATAATCCCACAACCTAGCCGTGATATTCAAAGAATGCATTTTCCATGTTAGAAGAAAGTTTTCTTCGCCATTTCCATGGAGTCCCCATGAATCGAATCTTTGCTCTCGAATCCAAAATACAAAGATCTGAAAATATCCCTGGCGCTCTCTTGGTTATTGAATATGGATACTGAGCTGTAGTAATTTGAACAGCCAATATCATCATCCATACTGTTGCTGATCATACCATCCAGATTTCGCCCAACAAAGGGTCAATCCCGTGCCTCATTGATTGAGAAAAACCTTTGAGGACCGTCTACCCTGGACGACAAGTTTGAAGTTATGCTCACAGAATTAAAGATTGAGGGCTCTTCGCGGTGCAACTGTGGCACGATTAGTGAGAGGTGTTAATACCCAAAAAATTGAGTAACAGATTTAAATTCTATCTTTTATATTTGAGAGCTATAGCATGATCGAATCGCTAATCCATATCTTATCATGTATGCAAACCCGTATACATGATATCTGCGCAGGGAAATATTCACTAATACAGCAGCCTTGCTCAAAAGAAACATTTAATCTCGCAACATTCACTACACAGTAGTCCCACATCCCAAATCCCACATTTTTTCTTCTAATATTGAACCACGAAGTCAGAGCCCGACGAAGGACCTTCAAGTTCCTCTTCAACACAAGACAAAAAGATTTGTTGATACTCTCATCATGATGGATCAAAGGGTCGTTCAAGAAACTCAGCGCCTGCTATTAGAGGCGATCAACAGACTCACAACCACTGCCTTGCAGTTGCATCATCAGCAGAATCAGCAATTCCCCGTCCCCGCACTTGAGATATTTACAAAAGCATCGGAATTAATCAGAGATGGAATGGCAGCGCTCAACAATCAGGCTACCATGATACCAAGATCAGCGCCGCTCTCCAACCATTCTCCAGAATCTCAAAATGGTGCGATCGAAGCTTCAAATGAAACTGAGATTCCCAAGCAACCAGCAGATTCAATCACACATTTATACAAAGAGGATGGAAGTCTGTAAGTATTGCACACGCTAATATGTGTATCTTCATTTCAAATCAAATACTAATTGGTCGTCTCAACAGGAACGACGGAAACATCCAAGAAAAACATACGCACGTTGTTCTACTTGTATTGGATGAAGACCCAGGCCCCCCCATTTATTTGCAAGAATCGATGAAAGGAAAATATCTTAAGATAGAATGGACTCAGCTGATTGGCAATTGCCCTTTAATTTTGCGGTTTCTCAACGAGAGTTTCTATCCGATGAAAGACGCCAAGGATACCGCAGCATACGATTCGCACATTTCAACGGTCAAGAAATTCTCTTATCGTGGCGTGGGCCTACACATTCCAAGATTCATGGCGTCAGAATTTGTCAAGAGCCAAGACACATATCACCTCGTGAAGGATCTCAATGAGTATGAGGTCTGGAGAGCTATCAAGAATGTTGGATTTGGCTTGAAAGGATCCAAAAATCGCAAGGTATTGAGAGCTGTCGTTGAAGAGGAGATGGTGCGAATGGCAAAGTTTTTGGGAATGTCCGAGGCTGCGATCCGAAAGTTTCTGCGGGGTGACGGTCAAGAGGACGGTGAGTAATTATCTCGGTTGTTCATTTTACAATTCTGAGACTTCTAGCAGCAGTAATCACCACTTCTGCATCTGAGAGCCAGACACAGAAGCAAGAATTTGACAACAACGGCGATTTCATTCCTTTTGGTGTTGACGCCGCGAACAAAAAACGCAAGTTGTAAAAGAGCGCTTTGGTGGGAGCTAATAAGCTAATAATCGACGAATATCTGGTGACTGAAATCGATTTTGGGAAGAAATACTTTGGTTTTTCATCACTGTGAGAGCTCTGTAAGATGAGTGCATCTATTCTGGAGGACGAGTTGTGGGGCAGTGCTAGCAGGCTAGAGTGAAATGAGGGAGGTCTATTATTTATGATGTATTGGAGGGTTGTATTACTTGCAAATTCCACTGCAATAAAAAAATCCATTATGAATTCATAAAAGTGAAACCATCCGGGTTTCCAGTTTGCATTGATGAATGATAAATGATGATGTGTGCTTGAAGGTGAGTATGTTCTTATAGAGAAAGCTTTCAATCATCACACGTGCGGCCATTCAATGCGAATTATAACTTTTATACTTCAAGCTTGTGAGGTGAGGCCATTTCAACCTACCATTTTGATTGCCGATGCTATAGTCTACTAGTAACCCTCTCACTAGGTTAGGCTTTGGAGTCAGTATAAGTCTCGTGAGAATCTCATTGAAGCACGTACTCGCAGTTTAATGGAATGTTTGTTTCATATTTCATATACCTATATCTATATAGCTATAAGACCCAGCTGGGGATGTCAAGGCGGGCGTACTAGGTAGGTAGGTACGGTTAGACAAGCCGAACTTGTGAGGATCACGTGGTTGATAGGCCAGCGCCATTGACCGGGTGTGGTATATAAGCCTAGTAACGTCACATTTTGTCGGACGGTTGGTACAGTGGTAAGAAGTGCAATTCGCACTTCGAACCAGCTGAGAAGCCCCTCCAAAAGTCAAAAAACCAAAAAACCAAAAAGTCAAAAAGCCAAACCCAGTCTTCGGACTTCAAGAAGCGTTGCGCTTCACCATCTTTTTTTTCCCTTCTCTAATTTTATATGAAGAAGGAAGCTCGATTTATTTTGGGTTTGTTTAAGAAGTAAAACCTGCGAGTATTGAAAGTACCCACTTTATGAATTCGCCTCATATACGTATTGATGAAATATAAATGAATCTTTGTTAGTATTTATAGTATATATTCATTAAACAAGCATTTGATAAATCAATAAGTACTACAAGTTATAAATCCACGTCTTCATTTAAAAGCAGAAATACATAAATTTAATTCAGAGCGTCAAGCTCCGGCGCATAAACGAGTAGTTTATATTCAAACTATTTTTCATATTTCTTCTTTCGTTCTTGTATATATATAAGCTTATACTTTATATTTAGTATTCAGCATAATCTGCTTTTATGTCTCGGATGTATTTCTTTTTTGCTTTGAAAATCTTCTAGAATAGAATCTTAAAGCAATACAGTTGAAAAAGCGCCTAAGCGCAAGATGAAATGTAACTTGTAAGACCTTCAAAAAAATCTTCGATCTCTTTCAAGTTGAAGCAGAAGAGCTCTGCACTCAGAGCTCCAAACTTCAACTTATTATTTTGCTTTATTTTATTCATTATATCATTTTTTTGGTTGAGATTTTGTGAAAGTTGTTTCAGCGGAGAGAAGATGCTTTCGACAGAGGTAAGTGAGGTTGGAACACTGGGGGGTGTTGAGGGGTAGTGATGATATCATATAGAAGCATCGTATACCTAGGTAGTATACGTTAATAGATCAGACCTCTTTTGCTCCAGATCAAGCAAATAACTTAATATAAAATAGATCTATCTCTACCCACATCTTGGATTCAAATAATACTGTAAACGTGTACAAAGTGAACACAAAATATATTTTTCCCACGGTTTATAACTAATTTTACAATCAAAGCTAGCCGCGGCTTTCTAACAGGCTATCGAGAGATCCCTGTCGCTTATTACTCTCATATTATACCATTAATTCGTACCATTTTCTTTAATTAACTCATTATCGCGAACCATTCGTACTTTTCGAACCGAAAATTGCACCATTGGACGTCTACATTGCAACCGTCTAGCGCCTTACCTTACACGTCCTTCTACCCCTTCAGTATCAAGTCTACATGCAACGAGAATAATTAAAACCGATGGGTTTGACTATTGTATTAGCTACTTTCTAATGATGATGTGAAAAGGGTGTGCACGAAGGTGACGAGACGAGCCTTAGATGCTAAAGACCAGAACTAGCCGCTCGGCTAACCTAAAATGCGCGATTCGGTAATTAATTGCCTAAGGCATCAACGTGAGAAGGCACCATATGTCGCTTCATAGGACTCAAAATACTATGATTGAGCTACGTTGTTGAGAGTGCCTCGAGGGATTAGTGATATAGTTAGTTATGGAAAAGCAGTAGATACATATTTATAGTCTCATGTACTTCGAAAATAGGGGTGTCGATCGGTGTTAATCGTGTCCACAGAATATCTAATCAGCCTGGCTAATCGGTGAGCTCTACTTTATTCATTTCCAGAACTGGTGCTTCAGATTTTAATTTAGATACACTCCATTCCATACGAGAAAAATAATGACAGATCGGAAGTGTGTAGCGGAGAAGTGGTAAGATATATTGGGGGAAAATGGCAAAAAAAAATCAACGCTTATCTCTGTTGAAGTACGAAGACTTTACACATTTTTTTTATAGAGAAAAGTTAGATCTTCTCGAATGAAATGGAATTGAATATCCCAAGCCATGGTGCCAACTGTTCCGACCTACATGTACGTCATGTTCTGCTATGTAGTGTGCCCCACCCCCTGGACACGATGACCTTAAGTTACGGTATTAGATAAGCATGTAAATGTAAAGGTACCTAGTTCTGCTTCACGAGCCTCAATTTATGAGGCTGATATTCGTTGGTTTATCCCAAGTAGATGGTAATGGATAAACTCATGCCCTCAAGAGAGGCAACTCACGCCCGCCTGAGCTCCTACTCGAGCAGATCAATGAATAGAATACAAATATCCATCAGATGGAGTTTTAGTTCCCAATTCAGTATCTTCATCCAGGCATCTTCGTGCAGCGAGTCTTGTCGCTTCATCGGTCTCAAAAATAAAGGTTAAGAAGTGCGGATGTCACGACTTGTAGAAAGTATGGCAATGCTATTCTATTTTTCGAGGCTTAATCGGAATTTATCCACGCTCGCAATGTTCATTGGGAACTCTCTCCCCTGCCTTATGGAATTCTAGAAATTTAGGTCTTCTCACTTCAAGAGCTTATGAAATCTGCTTGGTGTTATCTACATGGCATAACTTTGTCTTTTGAATTGGGTTGTATGAAAGAAGCCTGAGAAGTTTAGGGACAGACTGTTTCCAGAATGTTGGGAGATTGCCGGGGGTCTTATTGTACCACAGGCTCAGATGTGGAGTAAAGTTAGATATGAAAATATTTCCATTTCATCCAATAAAAATTTGAAGCACTCTCACGTTTCCCAATTGAATTATTTTACGGTTTCCGATTCCGAAAGATGATATTGGTTGTAGTCTGCCCGCACAGCATGGAGCAAGGAACCAAATTTAGCGGCATATAGAACAAGAGGTTTTCTCCAGTGTTGAAGTCAATCATAGCAGTCGATTTGTCCCTATTGGTTTTAAATAACATCGATAAAAGTTTCTTCTATAGATTCTGGAAAGAACACATGATCAAAAGACTTTCTTCTTCCATCCATTACCAACCAATTTCAATATCCCGAAGTATTATGAACTATCAACTCAGTAAAAAAAGTGACCTCATTGCCCCCGAGTATTACGCAGTAATACCCCGTTTATACAACGCTCAATCAGCCTACTCTGCAGAATCTTCGTCGGGGATATCCTCTGGGAAACGAGAAATGGGGCCCGAGGAAAATGGTCTCGTCATACTCTCCTCCGTCTCCGTAAATTCGTATCTAACCCCGCCCGGACCATCGATGGTATCGAAGGAAAAGGACTTCATGTTGGCATTATGGAAGTAGTTGAATCCGCCGTGATTGTCGAGAGCTACAATATGTGGTTAGCTCATTGTTTTCAAGCAGATTAACAGATGAGATGAAGTGGATTGTCTAAGCTTCCAGCCTCATACCAAAATGATTGCAAGTTTGCAGGCTGAGCTCTGGTGCAAAAGCCAACGAATAAAATCAAAAATAAAAAGAAATCGACTTATAATTACCCAGTTCTTCCTCCAGCAAAGTCTCTAAGAATCCAGCATGAGAGACAATGGCAATCTCATATGGTTGGTCTCTGTTAAATTGAAGGAAGCCATTTCGACTATGTTCTTGGATTGTCAAGGCGAAATTGATGAGGTAATCTCTGACTTTCGAGGCCCTGCGTCTACTTCCCCTCCTCTCAGTATTGACCTCCCAATTAGGGTTAGGTACAAGAGAGAATCCTATTTGCTTCCCATATCTTCGCTGGAGTTCTGGTAATGGAGAACCTGTGCCACTCCTTCCAGAGCCCCACTCTATGAGAACCTGACATTAGTCAATGCGTTGGATGTGATTGAAGACCTATACTCTCTTACCTCGAAGCGCAGCCCAAGCTGTAGTTGTTGCCTTACTACCTTCCATGACATCTCTGAAAGCGATCAGTGTGGTCTCGATCGTACGAGTCATCGGAGAGCAAAAAATGAGCTGGATGTTACTATTTGCGGGGAGAATAGTTCGTAATTGCTTGCACTGCCATTTTCCGTTGGGTGTGAGGCCAGGGTCTAGGATTTCATAACGGTTGGGATCATCCCCAATGTTGTGATATGCCTGCCAGGTGATCGTCAGCTTGAGGTTCTCATTGATCCTGTATAGAAAAGAGGGCTTACTTCTCCGTGTCTCATAAAATGAAATATAACGCGACGTTCGGAATCAACGCGACGGCTAGTTGGAAGAAGACCTAGAATTTCAGAGCCCACAGCTGATGGTATAGCAACTGGTTGAGCTGTGAAACTTGGAGAGCTACCATATACCTCAGCCTCTGGTATTTCCTCGGATTTGGTAGGATTTTCATCTACAATATCTGAATGATTGACAGACTCTGGTATTGGTTCCATCGCGGTAGGTGAGCTCTTTTCTATGTGAAGTTGTCTGATTGTAATACTGAGATGAGAAGCCATATTGCAATATAAGTAGAGTAGAAGGAGAAATTATGACCTTGTCTGGGAAAGTATTAATTGGGTTCAAAAAACGATTGTATGATACACCACCAGATGATGAAAATGTGAAATTCTGTAATATCGAAGGGATCCAGAGAAGAAAATTGTGAAATAAAGTTCGGAGGAAGTAAAGATTTTGTAGAGCACAACTGCTACAGAATCAGAATCCCGACTTATTGTGTCGCGTTTCTTATCATCTCCAGGGCTCGGTCAAGTGAATGAGAGAGTAATATCAGGGCTAGCCTCCCCGATAAGGGTGAAAAGCTCGACAAACCAAGTTTCTTTGCAACCCCAAAACAAAAACCACAAAGAACGCCCTGGAAGTTTCAGCATTGAAGCTTCCAAAGCACATTTGTTTCTCATACTCGTATTTTCAGCAGTAATGATACTTAATGGTGGTGCTCATGTTTTCTATCAGAATATTTAGACTTGTATAACTTATGGATGGAGCAAGACTAGGGGGAAAATGGAAACAGTCAGTTTGAAAGGAGAGATATAATGAAGCTGCTACCTAAGACCAGGCCTCTTCGCAAAGACACTGGTTGGAGACAAGAAAGGTTAGTTTTTTGATTGTGCCGCTGAGAGTCAGGCTAACGTTCTTGAAACGAAGGGGAAGTTTGGACAGCATTCATGGAGTGGCATACATCGTATATATTTGACACAGCTGAAGTGGCGTTTCTTGAAAGAATTGGTGGTCACTTGAGTTGCTTTAGTACCCAACAAACAACCTACACCTTCGCAGATACAGAGTAAATTAGATACACTATTACTATTGTATGCGCTACTTTTAACTTTGCCTCTTCCCTCAATTCGCCCAGTTCTTAGAAAGATGGGATCTGTGGTCATCAGAAGCAATGGATCCAGAGTATCCGGGTCCAGTCGCAAATGTTGTCTTCTTTGCTTACCGTACGTATTTGATTATCCATTGCCCCCAAGTACTTGCCTAGTCCCGATAACAGGCGGCACCAACAGATAGATTGCACTGCTAATTGTTGTGAGATCAGAAAACTCGAAACGGCATCCTACGGTTCATCGACGATCTATTAGTCACCGTGTCGGTCATTACTGCTCCACAAGCTCGAAAGTGCTCACTGAATCGACGTCAGTGTGCAGGTCGTTCTAACTATGGAGCGATTGGAACAAGCGCCTTTTCGAAACTTCACACTGACGGGGCGAGAATGACGTCGATTCTAATAAAGAGGCTTGCTTGACAAGAAATGTGGTCTGAGATTCACTTGAGTTCCCCATCTCACCACACCATTGACCTCAATTTAAACGCAATAAAGAAATATCTGAAGTCAGATCTAGCCAGGTGCTTCAAGGCCACCTTTCAGGGAAGTCAAACCCGATTAGTAATTGCGGGCTCGCCCGTGGAAAATGACAGACGCGAGGATAGGCCCGAACCGAGAGCACTCAGCAGGCTCGGAAAGTTCTATCAAGTCCATCGGAAGAGAAGCGCTTGCTGTGTCATAGGATATGAATTCTTGAGAACAGAGCCAAGATAAAGAGGAGCAAAAGTATACCTTTCTATGACATGTACGTATATACTACTGCGCCATTGCTCTTCTGTGAAGAGTATGCAGATCGGTCTTTTGTGTTGCACTAGAGCCACTTTAACTATATATTCCCCATCCACCACCGCAATTTAATTGAAATAGGATCTTAGAAACAGTGCCAGCATAAACAACGGAGGAGATGCTTCCAGTGTTGCCTATCCCGGTAGCAGCCACGGAGACAGAATCCCCAAATTCGAAAATGGGCACTTGGCACCAGATTTCCTGCTATTCTAGTCAAGTGACAATGAATTGTGAAGACATTATTGAATGCCTTGAAGAGATGAACAGGATGTTCTGCTGCTCTGGCTATTAAACCCTTGGTATTTCCAGCCTCAAAATTTTGGAATCTCATAGTACAGAGATGCAATACAGTCAGGCATGAGAAAGATTGTAGCATTGATCGAGATTGATCCTATGCTAAGTGTACCAAATGAGGTCATTCAGCCTTTCCACACAGAGAGAAGATCAATTCATACCCAGAAGTTCATTACCAGATCACGTACGTACAACTCAATTATCTGATCGATGCGAAACGAGACCACGTTCATAATAGCCTCAGATACGTGAGCCCATAAACTCCAATCCCTCCCTGCACAGTTACCGAATCAAAGCAAGCGAGATACCATTCAAGTCCATAAAATACCACTCCCAGTCAAGCAGTATCCCTTCAAACTTAGAAAGTGATCAAGTCCTCATCATCACTTTCATCCTTAGGTGCAACAAGTGACAAGCCATCCAAAGCGGACATCAACGCATTGTCACCCCTAAGGGTTCTTGCTCTAATATCAGCCGCACGTGCCTGATATTCCTGCTCGGACGCCGTCTGCCATTTCTTTGGGTCCGATCCGCCCAAACCCTTCTGCGTCTCAGCTGCGTTAGTCTCAGCCACCTTAGCAGCGCTCTCAACATTGATTCCTGAAGCACGCGTCTGCCATTGTCTACGCTTAGAATTCTTTCCCAAGAAATCACCCTTATCTGCATTCGCCCTAGCAGCCTTACCAGCCTTACCAGCCTTACCAGCCTTGGCGAGCTTTCTGATATCGTCATTAACACGACGTTCCATATGATATGCATTGTTATCCATAGTTCCTTCCTTTGAATTTCTCTGTCTTGGCTTGTTGACAGAATTTCCCGATGGATAATTGGATCGTGGTTTGGTACCGCCTGTTGCTACTTTATCCAAGGCTTTATCAGTGGTTGATTGCAATGCTCGAAACGCTGGTTTGAACAAGCGTGCCGTACCAGCTTTTTGCTGGGTCTGGCAAACTTGGCCAGATGGACGAGACTCTGAATTGAGGAGACCATTGATATTGTTTGCGAATCCGCTCACGGGATATTCGAGTCCTGACATGGCAGTATCATCAGTCACATTACTACTGCCTGGGTTGAGCGTCAGAAAAATGATGGTAAGATCCTTCACTCTTCAGATTACTAACCAGTGGGTACTGCAGAAGTCTGCATTTTAATTTTGAGGGAAGCCTCTTGAGTCTTGTTGTTGTTGTTTTCGCGCTTTGTGAATTCAGCTTGCGCTTCGACAGATGTGCATTCCATGTTCGGAGCATCAAGCATATGTCTTGGGGATTCTTCTGCAAAAATATCCATGATTTAGAGGCAATGGTTGATCTTAACGGTGGATGTATTATGAAGATTTATGATTGATGGATGGGCAGGAATTCGAGGGGTCTGCTTGTTGTTTTGGTCTTTCAAAATGACTCGCTTAAGCAAATAACGGCAGCGAATATCTCCACCGCAATTCACCCCCAGAATGTTCGAAGGTGAGGTTCCCATGCGCGAACGACGATTGGAGAGTGAGTTTGACAGAATTCGTCATAGCTATCCTTTTCTCTCTACCCCCTAAAGCCACTAATCAAAGAGGTTGCACATGACCTTCGCAGAAAGCTATTTGAACAATACAGTTGTCTCCAGATTTAAGGATAGATGAACAAGCCAATTTAAAGAACATGAGACTGTAAGAACCCATTTCTGCGTCGTCGAAGTCGATTTACTAAATGTAGAAAGGTGGTAAGCTGTTCATTGTTGGTCCGGGATTAGATGGTCATGTACTACTCATGGTAGGTCATCTGTTCAAAGAACTCCACCGATCTATCGACTAAACTTAAATATGGTGCATTGTTGCTTCTAGATTTGCACGTATACTTGCGCGGTATTTGAGGACTTTAATGCATATATGCGAGCATACTTGTTGCTTCTCCAAAAGTCGGATAATCTTCAAAATGATTATTTTGAGCAATTCGCTTGACACTGATCAGTAACCATCATGTTTGAATAATCAGTTAATATCGACATAATACTTCGATGCATCAATGAACTGGGACCGCTTTCGAGTGAAGTCTGAGGAAAAAGGGGGGATCATCGCTCATGCATGAAGTGAAGTCAAACTACACGCTAGTCACTAGCGCCGATCTAATCTAATCTTATCTCAACCCCGCAGCGGCAAAAAATTATTTCCTTCACCTCACCACTCGCAATCCAAGCTACCTCTACTCCTCTGCAATTCCACACATCCCAACACTCATCTCTTCGCAACAATTTACCTCCCCAGTAACCTGACCTCAGACTCCACCGCATACTGAGCCATCAATCTGCCATTTCCGCGCAGAGCGCAGCCCCCAAAATGAAACTCCTAACCCTCAACTTCCTCACCTGCGCCGTCAAAGCCTGCAAATCCACCAGCGCAAGCTTCCCTTTACACCCCAAAGAATGTTCACTTGTTAGTAATGATATACCATTAAACACTGCTTTACTATTAAATATCCTGCCGAGGATCGATTGGAAAGCGCTGTGTGTCATTGCATCCGAGGTTCGTTGTCTCCCACTACATTCCCTCTACGCCCTTCCTAATTATTTCTCCCCTTTCATTCCTCTCCAAACAAATAAACATTCGAGAAAAAATCTTAACACCATCATTACCAGCTCTCATTCCCCGCGCTTCCCCCCACACCCCCGACCCCCGAAGCCCTTCAAGAAGACGAGAAGATGATGAAAGAACTACACACACTCCTCATGGAAACCGAGATCGACGAAGGAAGTTTGGTGTGCGGCAATTGCGGACACGAGTATCGGGTTAAGGAAGGGATTGGCAATTTTTTGCTGCCAGGACATTTGGTTTAGATGGATGGGTTGGCGTGAACACAGATGATGGAAATGGGCATTAATGCAAGTACTGAGTTGTTCTTGGGGCGGAAAATTGGGGCTACATGGGCATGAGGTGCTGGAGGAGATAGGATGGCATGGCTTGCAGCGAGGCTCCGAAGCATGGGGGTTGAAGAAATGGGAAGCGCCAGCCAGTGGTACGCTGCAAAGTCGAGGAGAGGGGAGGAAATAGAATGATACCCAAGAGCTCAACTTTTCTCGCATTTCTTATCCCATTTTGTCTTTGAGTCGGGCTCTCGCATGTACATGCGATTCAAACTTCTTCCGAAACCCTCTGGTACTGTTGGCGGCGAGGTTGTGATGGGTGATGAGTTAATTGCACGAGACATTGTAAGGGTAATATTCAAAGGATAGTAGTTCGTTGGACTTAGATTTGGCGGGGCGTTCAAAAGTGCGAGGATTATTGTAGATTTCGAGTTCATCTGTATAGCTTCAAAAAATGCGCACTAAGAAATGTAGTGCTGGAAAGGGTGTGCACGCCTTTCTTTAGAATCTAGTCACCAGTTGAACAGACTTTTGATCACCAACTAGTAGGCTGCCAACAAACTCTAGATCAAATCAAATTTAGATTCAGGATAGTGGATTCGGAATCTCGCGACATGGTACTATCTATTTACCCATCCCATATCCATATGCTTAAGTTGCTCACCAACCAGCCACCACACGACTAACCATCCGACTCGAATTGAACCCGTTTTGTACGGGAACTCCACTCCACTGCGCTGACTACTCTCGAGGAAAATCTAATAGTACAACAAATACATGGAAGCCAATCCTAATTCTGGCATCTCGTGCCTCTTCCTCCACCCCACGTTTTCATCCTCCCGTTGCTATCGTATTAGTCTTCCGCCCTCGATTACAGAGGGAAATGCCATTATTTTCTTTTGGGTGAAAATTGAAAAGAAGGAAAACCAGTATCGACGCCTTAACGACTCGGTTTGTTGAAAAGAGTACATGTTTTTTTATGACCCCCAACCTTCCCGCCCCCCATGAATGTATGCATGTGCAAATCGTTGAAAGCACAGATGAATTGCTCCCAAAATGTCAAATCGAGCCGTTTTATTGTATAATCACTAACCATGGCTCTCAAATGCCGATGTTGAAAATGTATGAGTAAGGAACAAAAAAAAAAGATTAGTTGAGGAATCCTTTACAGGCCGGTGTACCGCAGAGACATGGAATACGATCTGTGCTGCCAATTTCACGCTCGAATTTATAATCGTAGGTGAGTTCCTCGTCTAAAAGATAAGGTTAGCATAAGCCCTTGGAAGCTTTGGGAGGAAGCAAACTAACTCTGTGCGATATCACGCAGCGCATAAATGACGATTCTTTTACTCTTCTCCACCGTAATAATCTTTGCAGTGCAGTTGGGCATACAACTGTGATTGATGAATCTTGCAATACCACCTTTCTTTGTTGCGTCGATGACTGTGTTTTCATCTATCCTGAACAAATAACTACTTCCGATACCACTTTTAAGATATCTGTTCTCTCGGAGATCTGCAACTTGTTGTCGAACCTTCTCACCGACATATTCGATGATCATATCATTCATTGCTATGTTCTCCATGGCATAAAGACCCCAATTATGGATAGCAGAACGGGCAAACTTGACAGGCTTCTTACGTTTCTTAAGTTGATTGAAACGCAAGACATCAGCATCGCCACCGAGAGTCTTCTTCTGGTCGTTAAGATCGGCGACGTAACGACGGTTGTTGACACGGCTGGCACGACCGGAAGTTCTGGCGAGTAGCTTCTCTGCAGCAATCTTCGCAGCCTCGGCGGCTTCTGCAGCCACATCTTTACCGGCTCGTTTCGCTTGTGCCTCGCGTTCTTCACGTGCCCTTTGAACCTTGATACGATGAGGGAGATAAAGAGACTTTTCGGAGTTCAGAATCTTCTTGGTACCTTCAGTGCGAGCACAGCCGGTCGAAGTCTCCACATAATACCCAGGCACAGTAGTCTCGTCCTTGACGATACCTTTGTATCCATTTCGATTGAGGGACTTGATTTGCCCTTGTCTCCATGCCCATGTAGCAGGATCGCTAAGTTTGTAGTCGGTCTTGAAAATTTTGAATGCTGGTCCAGCGTCTTCATCGTCTTTGAGAATGTTCTGCAGTCCGTCGATATCAAGAATGTTGTCAAAGTCATCGTCAACAGTGGGTTTAGGCGCTTCCCCGGACATGCCCCATTCGACAGATGTCTCCACTGGTGCTGTATCGACAATATTCTCTTCGAATTCAGACTCCTCAACTTCCTCGGGTACAATCTCATCGTCCGGAATTCCCTCTTGCTGCCTTTTAAGGGCTTCCCTTTCTTCGAATATCTGCTTCTTGGACTTCTTCCTCTTCGCCGATTTTGCAGCCTTCTTTTTGGCCGCCACAGCCAAAGCGGCTTCGGTCTCAGATTCTGTTTTTTGGAATCCATCAAGATCAGGAATACTTGCATCAAGAACGGGTCTTTCTAGGAGAGGCTCAATTTTCGCCACAGATACACCAAAGAGTTCCTCGTCAGTCTTCTTTTGTCGCTTTTTCGCGGCTTCCACGTGCAAGTCTAGTTTTCTTTTCTTCGTCTGCACAGTAGGCTCAGAAAAGTTGACATCACTAACAGATCCACTATCTCTAGTATCCAGTGACGGGGATCTCTCTTTAGCATGATGATGGTTTATCGAATCTGTTTCATCGTCCGAAGCTTCATCGTCAGTGCTCATACGACTTCTTGGACGTGACTCTGGCTCGTCAGTGCCGCGTGTCCTAGAACGATTTTCGTTCTCATCCTCCGAGTCCTCGTCCTCCATACCAATAAGAAAGTGCATAGGTCGAACATAGGCTTTCCGTGTTGATCTGGCAAAGGGGTCGGTAAAACCGACATTGCGTTTCTTGTCCGATTTAGCCCTTTTGCGGATTCTGGGCAAAGCAGTAACATCAACCTTTCCCGTCGTTAAATGATTACGGTCCTCAAATCGTGAATTGGGTGTTCCCACAGCGGTAGTGTTGTCTTGATCTTCCTCCTCGTTGATAAATGGCAACTTGACGTCCGGGTCATGAATATTCAGTTTCCGTCGTTTTGCGGCATGGTTTGACGGATCCATAAAGTTCCGTAGAATTGGATTTGCGATCCGTTCTTTGACCTTTTCCATTAAATGTGTCATCAACTCTCGTTTGATAACTTCTATAGCTTCACGCGCCGGATCGAAGTTCTTTGCCCTTTCTCGTTTCTCTTCCTCGAGATCAGCCTCTTCTTCTTTCCTAATCTCCTCAAGCTCTCTTTTCCTTCTTTGCTCAGTCAATCGCGGGTCGGGACTACGAGTGCGATGATAATGACCCCTTTCAGGTGCGCGATGTTCAAGTCGTCGGCCTCCAGTACCCCATTTGTATAGCTTCATGATCATTTCGTAGGAAAATAGCGCTGTGCCATTGCAAGACTCGTAACACCTTTCTGCCTCATATCTCCCATCATCACCGGGGGCAAATATCACGTAATAACCAGTTCTATCAACTCTGACGTCTTCCAGAAAATGTTGCTTCAGTCTCTTCTTCAGATGAACGATTGTTGCTGGGATGACTGGCACATAATCCTTCGAAATGAATATATACGGCTCGTCCTCCAATTGGTCGGCAACTGGCTCATCTTCGATTATTGTCTGCTGCCGAGGTTTTGTGGGGATCACGGATTGAACAAGGCCTGGTCTGAATTGAGGTCTGCCAGAAAGTGCGGCAGGTCCTTTAGGGGCGGTTGGTGGAGGTCCGGAGGATTTGACAACTTCGGGTTTAGGAGGTGGTGGTGGTTCTTTGGGTGGAGGGGGTAAAGGTTCTGGTTTAGACTTTTCCAAGGCATTCTCAAGCATGCGAGTACTACGCTTTCCCTGCGGATCGAACTGGACCTTGATATTTGGTCCCAACCCTACCACACTACTGCCTCTCATAACTGCCTTTTTTGCAGCCTCGGCCGCAGTCAAAATTGAGCCATCCTTCCTTTTAGTGTCTCGATATCGAAATGTGCCAAAGCCCAAGCAACTTCCTGTCTCGGGATGTAACTTGTTGCTGCTCTCGGCGATTTGACCATAGTGTGTAAAAACATTCGTGACTTTCATAAAATTTATTAATGGGTCATATCCAGTGACGACTATTTCCGTAGGTGGGCCTGGTCCATAATGGGTTTTGGGATTGTACTTGTACTTTGGTAGCATAAACGGCGAGTGGTTCAGTCGCGACAACGGGTTGTGGTAATCGGTATTGATATACGATAATCTGCTTCCTTTTGCTAATCGCGGATCCGCTGGGGGAGCATCATCTTTCTGAAAAGCCATTAGCCAGACATTCTCACATGCATAAGATGACGCTCCCCGCAGCAGATTTTATACGTACCAAACCAAACTCCTTATAATGTGCGCGGCGGTTATGCTTTTCTTTCGTTGTGTGGATATGGGGATCGTGGAAGGGATCATATGTGCACTTCTTCCCCTTTACACC
Source organism: Myriosclerotinia duriaeana (assembly GCA_002162615.1). Classification (NCBI taxonomy): domain Eukaryota; kingdom Fungi; phylum Ascomycota; class Leotiomycetes; order Helotiales; family Sclerotiniaceae; genus Myriosclerotinia; species Myriosclerotinia duriaeana. Next base: position 2,591,318 of record NGKI01000002.1, read on the forward strand.
TCTTGTTGGGTCTCGAGCGAGAACTCGTGGCTCGGGGGGAGTAAGCTCTGCCCGGGCAGAATCGGGTATCATAACGGCATGCTGAAGTTTGGGATTATCAAGAGCGACGCGAGTTGCAGCGTTGACAGGCACATCAGCCTTGGCATGTTTGGGACTTGCAACACGATTAGGTGATGACTCGATATTGGTGAGTGGTGTTAAGTCGTTGATATTTCGAGAGCCCCCTAATGGGTGCATGCTGTTGGAAAGCTGATTGCTGGCGCTGAAAAGGGATGACCCAGAACTTGAGTGTGAGCTTGCTGAGCCTACACCGTTCAGGATATCGCCTTGCAAAGATTCGTTATCTTCTGTTGGGAGGGTAGGAGGGTCCGCATTTGAAATTGATGTATCTTCTGAAAGATGGGTGATAGATGCATTGTCAGTCAAAGCTTTCGCATTAATATGGGTGTCCGCAATGGATAGGATGCTCGGCGAATCTGCCTGCTGAGCCTTTGACTTTTCCCTCTCCTTTGCTTTGTCTTTCGCAGCCCGAGGAGCCGATGGAAAGAATTGTGCAAAGCTCGCCCCAGATGCGCGAGACATCGTGTGACTATAATTGATCTACCTCTCCTTCCTTCTGCCAACCACCATCTCTTTGTATAAGATCAATGTGCGACCGCATGCATTAAGAGCATTGATGGCAGGTGGCCAATACGCGCAGAAGAGCGGTTGGTAAAATTGACGCGACTCAGTTCCCGAGGAATATATTATATTGAACAAAGTATTCTTGACCTTTGTAAAATGATAAAAGTATGAGATAAAATTTGTCGCAGTTGATGTGCGAATGTTGGCAGATGGGAAATAATTGCTGTGCGACAGGTTTGGGGGTCTGACTTTTGACGTTGGGGGTTGGATGTGTCGTGAATATGTATAGTTGAAGTTATTGGAATGGAGGGAATGGAGGGATTGATGGGGTTGAGGTTCGATAGTATCAATTTCTCGCTTTCCCAATAGGTACTAGGTAGGTTGCTTAGATTTAGGAAAATAGCGGCGCTTAACCTAAAAAGTATATTACCTAAGATTACCTAAGCATTCAAGGAGATGGCAGGTACAGTCAGTCAGATATAAAAAAAAGTTATATAAAATGCACCGCCTTTTCTCTTCGCTATCTAGGTACCAATCCTATCATACCTACCTACAAATCATACAAATGGATTCTTTTGCTATTGTTCTTTACTATTAATGTCTTTACGTGATTCACTTCATAATATGAATATGTTGGTGTTGACTGTACGGCACTGGTCACCTCTTCAAAAACCTGAAAGGCACAATAAAAGTCATAGGTCCGTTTTCAGTACAATAAAAGTGCCAAAGAGTCTTCTTTTGAATTACCAAGATCGAATGCTTGAAAGGAAGTACAATCAAACAAATGGGATATCTTTCTTAAATACACAGAAGTATCTAGGTAATTCTTGAATATCTATCCTAACATTCAAGTGGCCTGCTAGGGAATTGCTTGCTGGGCTCCAAGCATCAAAACACTTACTTGGAAGTGTCACCAAAGTTCCATAAAATTAAAGGATTGAAAATCCACACATCATGATACACCTAGAGGATAAAACAACTAGTCCAGACAATCTACCGAATTCCAAGGGGTTCCAGTTCTCCTGACACGTTTTGAAAAGATAACTTGGTGGTGTGGTCGCAGTGATGATCGAACTTACCAGATTTCCTTCGTCACAACTCATTACCTCAGTCACGAACCCCTTATTTCTTTGTCCAACGCTACACAACGCACGTGCTTCTATTCTTCTAGCAAAGGAATCTGTACTATTATTCTGTTGATGTTGAAGAGTCTAGTACTTTCGAGTATGAGTTTGTCAGAATCCCATACGTATACTGTGGTACCAAACTAGACTTGATCATGAACCCATCTGCCACATGAATTCCAAAGCAGGTACCACAAGCACAATCCCGTATGCTAGGACCAATCGTTCCAGCAAGACTCCGTCTAAAATAACACCATTCGCACAGCATTTCAAGACAGGTATAGAAGACCCCGAGAGTTTTGATAGGCAGTGAGTAAGCTGTGAGGCAGTGAGGCAGTGAGGCAGTGAGGCAGTCATAGTTATAGTCATAGTCAAGTTACACGATTCTGCTACTATCCGTCGCTTTGTAAAGATCGGGGAATAGGAATACGAGGTATGCACATATGGGTTTCTAAAGATCGCATACGATAAATAGTAGAGTAGGATGAAGAACCCAGATAAATATTGCCATGCCAAATTTCACTTGTAGATGGAGATGGCTGCATCGATCAAATTGGCGAAACCAGGAACATGAGTCAACATCGCTGTGGTTGTTATAGAAAGGTTCTATACATATCTTAATTACTACCCCATAAGTTTTGGTTAGAGAATACCCAATGTATTGTACAAATATAGTAATCGCAGGCCATAAGATGAAAGAAAAGTATTGTATACCATTTCACGCGTAGGCATACAAGTCGTGGTATCATGTCCATACTCCAGGGCAACACCCTCCATAACACCATAACCGTCATGATATAACCAAACCAAAGAAAACTTGATACAAAAGAATCCTATTCAGCATCTCCGATAGTCATGACGAACTCTTCTTCATCCTCATCAAACTTAATCGAACACTCTGGCAAACCGCATTTCAGTCCTGGCTCTAAATCCTCATCATCGACATCAAAGGCACTGAGAAAATCCAATTTTTTGTATTCAGGTTCTCTCAAATTCTCTTTTTGAGCAAAACGAGCTGGAGTGATGGTACTATCCGAGTCATGGGAAATGTTGCTGAATGAGCGCGGGAAGGTGGCGTTGACTTTCTTCTTCAAGGTAACAGGTGGTGCATCCTTCTTTTGGAGAACGTTAGAAGCTGATCTACCTTTTGTATAACCAATGGTACTTCTTGAGGTAGCTGCGGCAGCTGTGGCACGCATAGTATTATTTGTAACAGGTGCAAAAGTGGGTGTCTTTCTGCGTGTCAAGAACGATGATGCTGGTCTTGGGATTGCTGTTGATGGTCTCTTGGAAGGCTCCACCACAGACCTTGGAAGAGTGGACAAAGCAGATGCTGCTCGACGAGATGCTAATGCTGTAGGACCTCTACTTTGCATTGAAGCTTTTGGTCTCTGTTCAGTGAGAACCGTAGTATTGACTTGTTGTGCTGGGCCTCTCTTTCTCAGATTTCGAAAGGTTTCAGGAACATCACCAACTGTCCACTCCTCTTCCATTGATGCCAATATTTGCTCGTCCGTCTTCTTCGCACGCTCAATAGAGGACTTCTCCAAATCTCGCTCGAGTTTTGATTTACCACTCTTATCGTTAGTGTTATAGTAATCGCCGAGGGCTCCCTTGGTAAGATTTTCTGGCTTAAGCATATCATAATTAAGACAGCCGGTTGGGAAGACATCTGAATCGTATGGTAGATCCTTGGATCGTGGTGGCATATATTCAACTTCGATATCTCTTAGAGGGCTCTCATCACCATGTATGTCAATCTTAATCTTCTCCGAAACCTTGTGCTTGGGTCTGCGAGCACTTGTTTGCTTCGATACAGTCTTTTCAAGCTCCTTCTCAGGTGCGGGGCCTGCAGGAGTCTGGAACACTTTGGTCTTTGCATTCGTAGTTTTCATACCAAGAGGAGCTCGATTGCGAGGACCTATTACAAGTCAGCTATTCATCTGGACCATGTGCTGTGCTGTGTAGATCTTTTACCCATGGGTGTAACAAAAGCATTTTTATCTAAAGTTGTATCTTTTCCTCCCAAGCCCTTGCCCTTTGTACCCAGTACTGTTCCCTTTCCTCCAAGTCCTCCTGGCGCATTTTCATCGTTTAATGGAACCTTCAAGGGTGTCTTTGGGAATTTATTCCCGGGAGTCTTGGGTTGTAAACTTCTTGTGCCTTGATTGAGGGGTTTAGATGCGGCGACTTGTTGATGGCCATGAACCAAATTCTCTTGATCGCGGGCTGCAAACATATTGACTTGATTTTCCGTTGAAGAATGTTCAATGTAATTTATCTTGAGAAAATGAGTTACATTAGAATTATTAAGTTCGTCGACGCGTCTTCAGCAATGGATGCCAAATAACGTAAGGAAGGTTGATTTTCTGAAGTTGGGTGATTGAAATTATTGAGATTGAGATTTATTTTGATTTGTTTCTACGGCAACTGTATTTCTTTACCCAGCTGGAGATCCATGGTTTCCAGGTTGATTATTCATCCCAAGAGCTCTTCCCGTTTTTGATATCACATGGATTCACACACCCCTTGCTCACAGACCAACCAACCAACCAACCATTATTCACCCCTTGTCTATGTTCGGTTGGCAATAATACTTCCTCTCTCCACTCCACTGGTCTCTCTCACCCTTTACTTTACCATCTGCAACATTTCAAACAGTCGCAACTTCTTCAACTTCTTTCATACCATCAACATCAACCATAAAGATATTCTTTGTGATATCAAACCTATTTCAACCAAACCTCAACCAACCTATTAACCAACAAATAAATCTTCAAAATGGATCGCATCAAGGAAGTGAGTAAGATGAACAAAACTAACCCCGCCATTTATCCCTCAAGACTGCGAAATTCCGCTTTCCATCAGGACACGATCGCCAATATTATTCCAAAGGAAGGATGCTGATTCTGCTCTTTATAGAAAATGAACACCCTCCGTATCGAGGCCGACGAAGCTACCGCAAAGGTTCAAGAGCTTCAAGAAAAGGTTAAGGCTCTCGAGCAAGAGAACCTCCAAAAGGAGCAAGAGATCACATCCCTTACACACAAGAACAACTTGTTGGAAACCGAAGTCGAGAAGTTAGAAAGCGGGATCAAGGAGGCCAAGGCTGTGGCAGAAGAAGGCAGTCAACACGGTACACAGAACGAGACTCTTCAAAGAAGATTACAACTCTTGGAGGAGGAAGCTGAGGAAGCTGACAAGAACCTCCGCGAGACAAACGACAAGTAAGTGATAAATTCTTGAATTTCTACGAGAATAGGGGTTTGGTTCATAAGTTTTGCACATTTGCACATCTTCATATCCACAGAAACATAAGCTGATTCTGTTTTGTCTCAGGCTCCGCCAAACTGATGTCAAGGCCGGCCACTTTGAACGTAAGGTCCAGGCTCTCGAGCAAGATCGTGATCAGTGGGAGGCAAAGTTCGAGGAGATGGCCAAGAAGTATGCTACTGTGCAAAAGGAATTGGAGGACTTCCAAGCGGAGATTGGCAACATTTAAATTGGTTTTTGTGTCACAGTGGACATTCTGTTCTAGAGCTTTTTAGGTGCATGGGTTGCGGAATAATTGCAGTTAAGCCTCGCATGCGCTGGCGATGGTACGCTGTTTTTACATGATTTGCTTTTCGATCCATATCGAAGTCACATACCAAAGATTACTGCAGGTTCTGATTGTGAAGTTGTTAATAGATTCCCTTTTAATTATTACCTCGTCGCGCATCTGCTGCTGCTCTGCTCCCAGACTTCTGTTTTTGTCTAGTCATCTTTCTTTCCGCCTTGGTCTCATATGTGAACTTTTTCTTCCGTGGTTTCTTAGGCCAAACTTTCTTGACCTTCTCTTCTTCTTTCGTAACCTTCCCCTTGGCTTCATCTATTCCATCATCACTGTCCTCTTCATCCGCCGTTCTCTTAATCCCTTCTTTCGATATTTCTATGCCCTCGACTGTGACTGTTGTGTATTTATCCTCGTCGATGTATTCCTCTTCGTGATCCACCACATCTTCTTCTACTTTATCTTCTTCCTCATCCTCTATGCCCCCCCATTCATCCCCGTCTCCGCCATCGAATCTGTCTTCCACGTCCTCTAGCAGCGCATTCACAGCCTTAACATGCTCATTCAACTCTGCCCTTCTCTCCTCTCGTAACTAAACATCGACCGATTAGCCAATGGACATCCCCAAGCCAACAGGTAACAAACCTGCTTTCTCATAACAATTCTCTCCTCCCTAGCCTTCTTTTCTGCCTCCTCTTGTGCTCTTTTCGACCGCTGAACTTTCCGCTTGTGAAAACCAGTCAAATAATCCTCGCGAGCCGTTAAATCGAAATTGATTTCTTCAATCTTGTGGTCGAACTTTCTCTTCTTTTTGTGAGCTGGTAACACTGACCTCTTGGGGCGAGGCCTGACTATGAATGAGGACTCCATGATGATTGATTTGTGGTATTAGTTGCTTTTGGCGCACTGAGAATTGGATGTGTTTTGAGGTTGGAAATAATCCTGGGGAAGGAATAATTTGGGCAGACTCTACCGCCTTTACTTAGTCAGCGATATGTGAAACTCTTCAGCAGTTCACAAGATGGCTCAAAGTAACATTTCAGTGTCCGTCTTCAATTGTAACTATCTAATTAGAGCTTTCTGGGTAGAATCAAAAATGTAAAATCATAGAAATTGATACTCTATTGTAACAAACTGAATACTTTAAACGTTGAATTAGATGTAAAATAATGAAATCATGATATCGGCCACATCTTTCGCTTACGTAACCTCACGGAGAGCTCAAGGTTACCCTTATCCAAGCTAATAATGGCACAGCTTCATCAAAAATAACATCCCGCAACACCCTTACAACGACAAAAGTCAAGATGCGGTACTCTATTGCTGGATCGCTGCTATGCTGCGCTGCTGTAGTGCAGGCATTTAGAGATACATCACCATTCCTTCTATTCTCATCTTCGAAGTGAGTTATGCTTCCAACATCCACCCGCCCATCACCGTGCAGCTACTGACACGAGAATGGCAGGTTTCCTTCTTCGATGCAAATTGAGAGCCAAGAATTAGATACTGCTTCATCAGTTATTCAAAATACCAAAAGCTTCCTTTCCACCTGTCCTTCGGATGTCTACATAATCATCCAACAAGCCGCTCTCGCCCCCTCAGACTTCTCGGCCAAAGATTCGGTTCCTCACATGAAAGCCGCTCTCTCAGATTCTAGAGTTCAAGCAACCTACAGTGTTACCGATGTTATTTATGAGGGAGGAAATGTTGCAGAGCAATTGGCAGAGCATATCGAGTCATCATGCGGCAAGAAGGTTGAACGACGAGGTAACTTGGGGCTTGAGTCCGCTGACGGCAATGCAAATGGTGTCATTGTATCAGATTTCAAAGCATTATCAATCGAGAAAGTGACAAGAGCTGAAGAGCTCAATGATCAAGGTCTGCATAGTCATAGTCATTCAGATCATCATGCAAGATATCCATAACTAATACCTCAACAGATGTCATGCTCAATAGCGTTTTCTACGAACATCTTTCCAGTGGTCCAGAGTACACCGTTATCTACACTACCACACCCGTCGGCTCTGTTCTTCAACAAGATATTCCCGAGCCATCTATCTACAACGCGGAATTCGATGCGACCGCACACATCGATTTGAAGAGGGATTTCAGAGTGAGGGCCGATAATTCGACAAAGGCGCCTGATAATAGACCTTTATTCGAAAAGTATCAGTATTTCACCCCAGGTATCTTCATGGGATTGGTTGTTGGAATCCTCCTACTCAGTATCCTTTACGTCGGCTTGAGTGCAGTGTCGAGTCTGCAGGTTTCATATGGAGCTTTCGATAAGGAGATGGGACCATCCGCGCAAAAGAAACAGCAGTAGTACGGTGGGGGAGATCATAGTGAAGAAGGTAGATTGGAACGGAATGGTTTGGCCTGGAGTTATTGCAAAGCAAATCAAGTGTATGAATTTGTATATATAAAGTATGCATAGGTGTAGGGCCTGGGCTGTTTTCAATTTGCTTTTTGAGAATAGATAATTGGGAGTTACTTGTTCTAAAAATGCATTGCACGGCATATAATCTGGTGTGTTTCTGGTAAAATATTGTCAAGGTCATGTGAAATGAACCCTTCAATCCTACGAGCTAACAAGGAGTGCATCCTACACCATCTTTCTTAATCCCACTGAGTTTTCGCTCTGCGTTTTTATGAGCGATGTTCAGACTGAGATTGACTTAATTCGCATTCTTCCTTTGTTGGCGAGCTGAGTTTAGATCGAGATGATCAAGTCATTGGCATTGGCAACGCACTTCATTTCGATGCGTCTTCATAATCATCAAGCCCTCAATTAGCTATAAAGCTAAGTTGAGTAGCCACTTAGTTGAGTATTGTTCAATCGCCTAAGCACTTTCAGTACTAGGCTTCTAATCCTTTCTAGTTTTATACAATCTAGCTGGCTCATTATCTTAAGTAGGAAGATCATCAATAGATTTAGACAATTAACGGGTTTGAACATCTAGTTTGCTGGAGAGGGGGGCCGGATGGGTTGGATGATGGGGTGATTGGGATGGGTCGGGGGGGAG
>NGKI01000002.1:2600486-2627804 GCA_002162615.1 Myriosclerotinia duriaeana
CCTCTTGTCCCTTGGGTTTGCGTCTCTCTTCCCCTCACTGTTAAACAACAACCTACTACCACAACTCAGACATGCATACTTTCCCCCCTGATAACTACTAAACGCCCGAATCAATTTCCTATCTTCGGCCCATAGAAATATCATTCCATCACAATCATTCATCAACAATATCACTTGTTCAGAGCCGGTGGATCTAGCAAATGTTTTAATAAGTATTCCATGAAACTAAATCATGAAATGCATAAACAATTGAGGACCCTCAATTATACAAGGTACCATAGCATTTCCTTTCCCAATATCTTCAAAGCATTTCAATTCCCTTCCTGAACGCCAGACTTCCGGATATGCATTACCCCACCCTAACCCATCTTCCTAGAGACATTACTTCTCTGGAGCATCTGGCAATCTCTCAATAACATACTTTCCCCTTGCCACACTCATGATTGGCACACCCGGAACCTTTCTAACCCTCCTCTTCAATTCTCTATCATTCGTCGCCACGATATAGATCTTATGCTTTTGTACTCTGTCCACAATACAATCATCTGCATAAACACCCTTATGATCGCATTGTAACCTTTGCCATCTCTCATCACGGGCAATCCGAAGCGCGATACGATATCTTGGACCGAGTTTTTCCAATTCGGCCATGACGCAGGAGGTTATGATGGGAATACATTTGGCGTAGAGACAATCCATGAGGGTTTCGAGGAGAGGAAGCTTGCGTTGAACGGTGTGAGAAAGGAAATTGGTATCAACAAGGATAGAATATGGTGGGACGAGGGCTTCGTTGTATTGGAAGAAAAGGGCAGAGGAGACTTGGGGACTGTAGTACGTCATTAACTATGAACAGCGCATGGAGGGGAATGACGAGGGGAGCATACGCTTCTCGGACAAGCTCCTTGGGCTTATTTGCTCCTTCCTCTCCCTTGTCTTTGTTTTCCTTCAGGCGCGCATCTCGTTGTCCAATTACTCGTTTGACCTTGGGAAGGATGTCAGTTATACTGGTAGATTGGCTGTCGATAAGAGGTCTCAAAAATGCTTAGAGATTGTACATACAGCGCCAAATTTGCGGGTTTTAGCTGCTTTACCCATGGTATTAGCTCTCCAAATATATGCGCAGTCAATTAATATATGGTTGTGTGGATTGCGACAAGATAGTAGGCGACGGGTTGGTGATGTTCTTGATAATAATAATAAGTACTCTTGAATCTTCAATCGATGCAAAAATGATAAATTTCAACAATTCTGCCAAAATATATATTCACCGCCATACGATTTTATGCTTACATAATCCTCCATTGTTGCCCATAGTAACTATTAATAGTCCGCTAGCTTACATTCATGGGCAATGATTACTAAGTCACTTTAGGAAATTGTATTATTTCTTGGTTGGGGAATGCAGGAACACGAGACACGAGGGGGTGGGAGAAAGAGGAAAGAGCAAATATTAGGTAGGCAAATATTACAATAATACGAACGAACGAACTTCTTAAGGATCATTTGAATAAACGAATTCTTCTTCTCCTTCTTCTTTCCCTCCTCCTCCTCTCTCTCTTTCTCTCTCTCTCTCTCTTCTTATTCAAATTCAACACACAGCTTCAAAACTCTGAATAACTTCATCTATTCATTATACATCTTTTCCCACTCGTTATTAATGCTATAGTTATTTTCAGTGTTTTTGATACCTTGATATCTTGATACCCATTCATTAATTCCATTCCATTCCATTCAGCCTTATTTGCATAACTTTCACGATATCCATAGATTTGGATACCCTTGCAAACAGTCCTGTTGCGTTGCACCACTGAAGAGAGATTCATTCCTAACCATCAACTTCCTGCTGCACAACAACGGAATTAAGGTCGTGATCAAGTTTGAAATGTTTCGCTGAGACGAGAGAACAATTTTTTGGAACTTGGAATCAAATTGAATTAGTATTCGACTTTTGGAAAGGATTTGGAGCGAACAAACTCAATTTTCGAATCATTTCCCATAGGATTTCGGCCTCTTCGGTCGTTCGGTTGCGGAGACATCATTCGATAATTGGAATACAAAACCTAAACTCATCATCACAAGAACGAAGGATTCATACTCGAATACGAACTTATCTTAATACACAAAATGCGATTCCCTAAATCAGCAGCGTCCGCTGCCTTTGCAATTTCATTATTTGCCATGCCAATTATTGCAGCAACTACAACATCAGATCTACCAAACTTTTCGAGTGTGGCAGCCTCGGAATCTTCAGCCGCTGCAGCTTCGACGAAAACCACAGCATCATCGAGTTCCACAACGTCGGCTGGGTCGACAACATCTGCGTCCATTGCCGTAATCACAGGCGGATCTACAACAACTGGGGATGCTAGTTCTACCTCCGCTTTACCAACATTGTCTGGAGCATTCCAAATTCCATCACCTTCTGTTCCTCCTACCTCGAATGCACCATATATGAGAGAATCAAAGTACCCAGAAGGCACAGTTTTCATCGCAGTGGGTGCAATTCTTGGGTTTTTGGCACTGTCTGTGTTGATTTGGCATACAATGGTTGCTTGGTCTTTACACAGATCCGTTAAACGCGCTGCCAGGCAACAAAACCATGTGGATCAAAAACAACTATTCCAAGCTCCTCAAGCACCATTTTACAAGTATGCCGACAAGGAATCAACACTTTCGCTTGGAGGATTGGGTGGAAAAAGTGGCAAGAAGGGACCAACAACTGGTAATGGACCACAATCTCAAACATCTCTATTCTTCAGTCCTACAGCCCTCGCCGGTGGCAATAACCCAGGGAACCGTACTTCGAGTTATCTTCCAGCCGGATACTACGCAGCAGGAACAGCAGTTCCTGGCTCATATCCCGGTGATAGACAAAGTATTAGTATGTCAAATCTCACGCCACAAGGATATGCAAGAGGTCATCCAATGGATCGTTCGCCACCTTCGAGCCCAAGTCACGGCACTCATTCCGAGTCGAGTACACCGGATCTAAGGCCAACGGATGGAAATGTCAGGGCACCGAGTGCATATCTGGAAAATCTTTTCGAGGGGGACAATCCACATCCACCGTCACACCAAGGAGGACGTGATAGACGATCTTCGCGTTACTGATTTGGATGTGTGGATTTTGTGATTTGGCTTTAGGGTTATATTGCTTTGGTATAACCTTGTACACTGCGATTGGATCGAATTCATTGGCGTTCTTTTAATACATGCATGAGACATGAAGGGTTGGTTTACGATTATAGGGGTTTGATCCTTTCAGGTGGTTAATAATGAATGGTGCGTGCATGCATGAGAAGTTGGAGCATTTTGATGGATCGATCTGGTAGTCTGGTTTGGTTTGGTCGCGCTTATTGCGAATGCATTTGGGGAATTGGGGGAGGCATTTTGTAGGGGCGATGAGTAGGGTTGAACTAGGGGAAGGGAAGCTGGCTTTGGCTTGTATATAGATCGATTGATACGATAGCGAATTGAAATGAAGTTCTTGTGGAACGTTTTGGTCTAGGCCTACAAAGTTGTGGATGACTTTTTAGGAGTGGTGTTGACGATGAATAGTATAATTTTTTGATCTCGATGTACCTTGCTGTTGTTGTTTTAATGTTACACTACATGACTTTTGGAATGACGTCCAACAGAGCTACATCCATACGATCCATAGTACTTACTCGATACCGATGGTTTCTGGTTGGAATAGTTGGAAGAATCTAGGATCTCCTTCCAGCTATCAAACATGGGAACATCTATTTGATGCTCTAGCTTTTGCTTGGTAGAAGCTCGAGGTGGTGGGACCCCTCGGTTTTGCGCATGGTTGTTATGGTTCTTCTTTGTATCTGTGTGGTCTTTACTTGAGATTTGGGTGTTGGGTGTTGGGTGTTTGAGGTTGGAGTTGGAGTTGGAGTTGGAGTTGGAGTTGGAGTTGAAGGGGTTTATGGGGTTCTTGTTTGAGTTGGCCATATGTGGTGGAGTGAGTGTGTTGCAGGTGTTTTTGTGGATGTTTATTCAAATTCTATTGTAGAGGTTCTTGATGATCTAATCTAGTGCTCGTTCTACCGTTTGGGGAGGAGGAGAGGGGGGGTTCTTCTGGTTCTATTTAGAACGTCCGGAATACTCGTCGGCTGGTCAGAAAATCTGGCCAACTAGTAGTTCATTGTATCTTTGGCTGGATTACAAAATGCCACGTTTAGGCTATAATGCGGAAATGATATTTGAGGTTATGAATTTTTGGGAAGAGTATGCAGTTGTTTGAGTGTTTTTTTTTTTGGCTTGATGGTGTAGACGCACTGGTGGTTGGTTAATTTTCAAAGGGTTTAAAAAATTGTTCTCTTCATCGTAGAAGGGGTGAGTGACCTTGGACGTTGTCTCGTGGACTGTAGATAGGTATTTCTTGGGAATCCATTGGTTTACTTATTACCTGATATATACATACTGGTATTTTGATATTCTCGTGTTGTGCTTCGATTACGAGATATTTTTTTTTTACCATTCTTTGGGCTCTGAACTCTGATATGGGCTTCACGAGTAGTGTAGAATGAAGTGAGTGTCAAAAAGAAGATCGGACGAGTACTAGTAAGTGGAGTTTGAAAAAAAGGCAAAAAAAAGGCAAAAGAAAAGGGACGGGGTCACCCATCAGACTGTTGCTTCACGCCATAGACGATTGCGCATCTGTTAAGGAATTCGAGGCAGCCTATACTTCCCGCCATAGACGGGCGCTCACTAGCACAAGAACGGGAGGTATGAATCATACCACTACACCACTAACCTATTTTGTTTGAGGGAGAGCAACTGTTTGAATATATAGCCGATAAATAATATGCAAACATGCCAAACTCCATTGACTCTGTCATCCTATCTCATAGCGTCTCATCTCATCTCATCCCATCTCATCGAATGAAGAATATTACATGCAAAGGATGTTTAACACACACTTGTATTCACTAGGTAGGTTATTATCTCAACCAATTTGTGGCTTATTTCTGTTGAGAAAGCGCAGAGATTTTCAACCTTTCTCTTCTCAAAAACAACTTCTGAACTGTCAAATTGGGTTCTACACTATCGAATCTATCTACATCTCATCACAATTCATCTCGACAACATCACTATGAATAATGACTTGTCGCAAACTCTTTCGAAGGCTATTAAGAAGCTTCAAAGGATAGAAAGAGATGTTAAGAGTATTGGAGATATTTGAATATTCGTCAGGCCTTGAAACCTGGTATGGGTTCGTTGAGGTAGGGGAATTACCTAGAGATATCATAGGGGGCTCTTGACATTCATATGCTTCACATTTCATGAATGGATCAACAAGCAATTGAGTTAAGTTTGATTCATTTTCTTGGCTCTGTATAGCTCATCGATATGTGGTACATGCCTTTGTTACGACAAACTTTACTCCCCAAGGAAATCTCCTATATCCCATCCCCTCGATATATGACTATCCATGCAACCTAAGCTTTGGTACTATAGTTCTTCCACAACTCCATCGGTTTATCAAAAGAAATCTAATCTGCCTTCACCCTAAAAGAATCCAGTTGCCATACTATAGACCATGATTGAAATCCATTTGCATGCAACGTATTCTTTCATACATTCATAATCTCCTCAAAAGCACCCATCCCTATCCCGTCGATTGTTCATGAGCTTGATTACCAGCAACATATTTATCCCATGCCTCCATCAATCCGTCCCAGGAAAGCTCTGTCCACTGATAATCGCCCTTCATCAAAGCATATATGCCCAAAGCTCTAACCATCTTCGCCATCTCTCCATACGCATCGGCACAATACCCAGGTATCATCACCTCAATATGCTCGTCAAAAAAAGCCTTGACTTCTGCTCTTCCCTCTGCATCTAGTTCCTCCACTCCATCCCATATGAAAAAGGGAGGGCAGCGAGTCATAATACGAGGAAGTGCGAGAACTCCCTCCCATCCGAGAACAAGTTGCAGGAAGGTTTGACTAGCCATAATTCCTCGCTCGTAATGTGCGGCTATGTCTCCGAAGTTCGTCGGGCTCGGTAAGCCCGGTTTCGGGGTTGGAATAGTAGTCCTCCATCCTGTACAACAGGTTGTGGGGTTGGTAGTCAGGGTGCCAAAGGACGGATGGCTGGGGCTTATGTGCTGGATGACTGGGATCCTCTAAGACCTTGATGCACAAGGCAATATCGAAAAGTTTGCGGTATCGTTCCTCTTGGAGCGGGGTTCGAATCCGATGTTCTGAAGCATCCAATATATTGATTATAAAATCGATAGCCGTGGAACCTGCTTCCATGTGAAGAGAGCCAAAGATGAATGGACAAATTGAAAGACTAATTTGATACAGACATCTATTAATCTTTGAACTTTTCTCTTTCATTTCACGACCCGGTGCGAAAAACCCATAGTGCGAAAACTGAAAACCCATCTCTCTCGCAATGATGTTTACGGCCAAGCATCCCCCGAAGTCTTTAAAGTCTTCTTCATTAGGTTGTCCTTCTGATCTCAGTCTACGCAAGCGCTCCGGCAAACTCTGGCCCCGGAGAAACCCCAGAATCATATATGAGCATTCGATGAAATTGTCGTATGTACTGTCATACGCGATGACGCAAGGAACATTGAGTTTATCATATGCTAAATGATAGAAGGCGGCCATTTTTTGCAGAGTGTAATCGTGGGTATCATCGGATGGAGCTTTGAGCTTCGAGGTCCTCACTACGCAGGGAACGCGGCAGTCTTCAAATCCTTCTGGGGGGGTCGTCCATGAAACAGGTGAATTTGATGATGCTGCGATGTTTACCGTCCTTCACCTCGCGGATTCGAATTCTCGTGGCAAAGTTGGCTTCTTGGCATAGACTTTCTACCATGAATTGGACTTCTAATAGATCGTCGGGAGGAAAAGGATTTGGTATCATGAAGGGGGCCTGGAATGCCATAATTTTTGTGTAGATGGGTTGGTGAAAGAAATTGTTGTATTGATGAATTATTGTAGGAGATTATGCCAAAGGTTAGATGTCAAGGGAAATGCAAATATTCTAAACTATATTGAAATACAAGCTGGGTTGTAGGAATTGGAGCTAGCCTCAAGACACTCTCGAATATAAGCTAGAGTGATGAACCCCGTTAAAGGACCCAAGATACGAGAACAAGTTGCTGTATAGGAAGTATATTAAAAGCCACCCTTTCAAAAAGAACTAATCAATGAACAGAAATACTGTATTTTAGCATCATAAAGGGTGGAAACAAAGATCTAGAGCTTATCTGTATTCTGGACACTGTATTAGGCATACAGCTTTTGCAGAATCACACTCTAAGTATACTGTAATAAAATGTTTTGTAGACTTATTAATGGGTCCATCACAGAACCTCCTAGAGTCCTAGTATTTCTTAACTATGTATCATCCACCAGATGACCTGGCTGTAAAGTTCATTGTACATAGTAAGCTAATGTCTAAAAACAACTAGACATAGCCAAAAGAACGCAATCAGAAAACCACACTTATTGGTGGAATGAAGTAGGAAGACAAAGCAGAATGAATAAGACAAAGCCTTATGATCAAGCAAGTCTACAAATGACAGCAGATATGTTCATTAATACTAACTAGTCTTTCAAGCACAGTGTATTGACAATACCAAAATCAGCATCAGTCATTAGTATATCAGATATACCTCAATTTGATTGAAATGGTGTGAGTCATAGTGTAGTTGTACTATTCCAAAATCTCCAAAATCTCTCACATCCATTACAATGTGTTTAGCACCTAATCCCTAATAGGAAATATAACCGAAGGGGCTAATGTAGGGATGTTCAGGACAGTCATATTTTCATACTCATTTCATGTCTGTCAACTAGAATTTGGAGATGTTAATGTGACATTTAAACCAGTGTAATTTAGTTTTCTCTACTTTGTTAAATTTAATTGGGCCGATAAGTATTGGAAACTGAAATCAAGGTTTTGGTAATAATCCTCTATTACTCTCTTCCAAACATGATATCCTGAAGAATTACAGTCTAGATGAGTAGTCTAATCCCCTGACTGGCCATGATATGATTGATAGTTAACTCAAACCCCACAACTCCAAATTGTTAGTGAAGAAAAATGGGAAAAGTTTACAATTACATGATTTCTACTTCATTCATGCATATATGTGGTCATCATCCAGACTTTATTTTGAAATGCTGTTTCATTGTCTTTTATGGTAAAATATTACAAAATTCGCTCATTCATACCAACTACTCGTTGAAGTGAAACACCGCTGTTATCTTCCTTAATAAAGAAAAGGACCATCAAGTCATTCTTCCATTGCCCGAATATAGTGCTACCGTATCAGATACCAGGTTTCCGAAGGAAATCTCTGAGTGACAATTGGAATCAAAGCCAAATAACGCATAAAGGCCCAGTGCTCTAACGAGAATTCTCTCTTTTGAGTAAGCATCCTTAGAGTATCCAGGTAACAGTGCCTCGATGGTCATTTCGAAGCAATTTTTAATCATTTCAGACTCTGCTCGCGTCAGTACGGTGGGGTCCTTATCGACCCAGAGAAACGAAGGGGGTCTTCTGGTCATGACACGAGGTAGCTAGTAGAAAAGTCAGCTTGATCGCTTGGGAACGTGGGGAAGGGGTAAAAGCCTACAGCCAGAGCGTCATCCCAATCAATAACACCTGACACAGTATATTTAGACGACACCTCCTCAACCATAATGTTTCTTGGGTAAAAGTCTGGATGGTAGAGTACCGAGGGTTGGTCAGTCAATAGTCCGTTCTTGAACATTAGCGTATACACATGTGCCAGCATTTCCACTTTTTGCCGCTCATTGCTAAAGCCTGAACACTTCATCCTTCGCGCGTTAATCAATTCGGTGACGAGAGTTGGGAAAGAGTATGTCGCTGGGATAAATCTGTCTCCTGCATAGATCCGGTGCACGATAAGGCCGTCTGAAGCCAAATCGGATTTGTTTTTAAGAAAGCCGTATCTTTCAAAGTGTGCGCCTTCTTTTTTTACAATGAACTGAGCAATGTGAGCCGCAATTCGACATCGATTCGCAACATAGAATCGACGATTTTCCTTTTCGCTTTGATGAAGGAGTAAATGCCGACGATTCATCATGTTGTAATAATGCCACAGCGACATTCCCTTGACTAATTCTTGTATGATGTATGGTGAGCGAATGCAATTATTCCATGAAGAATCATAGGCCAAGACTTCCGGGAGGAGTAGATCGTGACCTGATTTTCCAAAGGTGTGTGTTAGGGCTGCTATCGTGGTGACTGTCTCGTCGACTAGGACTTGAACTCCTCGAGGGATGTCGTAGCGTCTGGCGGTTCTTATAACGCACTCGATTCGTTTTCCGTTGTAACGCGATGCGAGAGGTTTGCATGTGAAAATTCTTAAGTTGTTAAAGCCGCCTTGTTTGGATTCTTTACATGAGACGTCTGTCGCGAACTTGATTTCTATGCATAATTTCGAGAGCATTCTTGTAACAGTGTGAAATGATTGAGGTGGAAATGTATTTGGACGCTCGCCGGTGAATTTACGCTGTATGATATTTGGTGGAGCCATGGGTGAGATTGACGATGCCTAGACTGTATAAAAGTATGTAATGATGATGATGACGGTGATGATGATGAAGGAAACAAATATATACCTCCAACCCATTCTTCCAAATCCCAAAAATGCTGCATCCATAGAGGAGGACAAGATATATCCTTCGAGTTACCTAGGAAATGGTGTTGATACAGCAAAGGAAGGAACGGTTGAAATATTTATGTGACTAGCTCACTGGACGGCACTAGGGCGTTGGCTACTTCCTCGAAATATCTAAATAGGCTTCACCCCTATTCCATAGATTATGATCATCGATAATAAAATTAATAACAAAACTATCCTTATTTTCGAATTATCATTGTAGTGATACCAATAAGATGGCAAGATTCATGATGTTGAGGTGGAAACTTTACTCTCCACATGTAGTATGTTCCTCTTTATAACTTAGACACCTAAACATACGGTATATAAAAACATCACGGTTTTAATGGCCTTTTACGAAGAATGTCCCTTTCTAAGAGTTCTTGGAATATTTCACAGTAATGGGGTTCGAGAATTGCATTCTACTGTATATCAACATAAAAAGATGTTTTTTGTATTGATGTGGAGTGGTGTGCTGAATTAATTGTGTGACGTAAGTTGCGTCAGTCACGTAACTGCTATGAAAGAAAAAATCAACCCAAATTCCCGTGCAAGATGATAACCCGCCATAATCGTTTCCCATCCCCATCCCCATCCCCTTGGTGATCTACAACAAACTCTAGAAAGCCTTATTCTGACTCCATCCAGGTATCCCAACCCGATGAGAGGTCATAGAAAGACACCTCATGATGATATTTATAGCCTGGACCAAACATTGCATATATGCACAAAGCTCTGATCAACGCTCTAATATAAATATCAGCGTCGTCCATATATCCTGGTCTAAGCACCTCCATCTCAGCCTTAAAAGCGAGTCTTATTTTCACCATTTCTTCATGTAGCAATGGACTGTCATCCATGTCCCAGAGGAAACTAGGCGGTTGTCGTGTAACGATGCGAGGAAACTAGTAAATAATGTTAGTTAGACGTCCAGGGATAAGAAATTAGAAGACATGGAGTAGTGGAAATGATAGCTTACGGCCATAGCTTCATCCCAGTCGATAACTGCAGTGATAATCGAATTATGTCTCGTATTTTTAATCATAATGTTCCTAGGATAAAAGTCATGATGCCAAAGCACAGCAGGCTGATCTTCAAACAATCCTTGTGCCTCCATCTGCGTGCCTATTTGGCGAAGTTTCTGGATCTCCCCGATTTCTCTTGGTGATAAATTCAGGGAGATATCTGAGCATTTCTCCATTTGGGCATTCAAGACGTTATTGACCCATTCAGAAAAGACAGGCTGTGTTGGGATCTTCCTACCGACGTTACCGTCAACGTGATCTCGACATATCTCAAAATCGGCATATACGTTTCTTCCTTTATTTGGCATATTGACGTGAGCTCCGAATAGTCCATACCCCGCAAGCTCTATCTTGTCGATAGCAGCCATAACCCTGGCCACGGATCTCGCAATTTTGCAGCGTCGTTCCAGGTGTGGATTGCGAGGATGCTTGGTGTGCTTCAAACCTCTAGATAGCTGGTCATATACAGCTTCCAATGTATCTCCCGTGGCACATTCTTGGATCAAGTATGGTGATTGAATGTGGTTTTCGTAGGTACAGTCCCATACCAGTGTGGACGGGATGGGCAAACCTTTTACTTCGCGAAAGAAGTGAGTGGCAGCTACTGAGTTCTTCATTTGCTGATCGGTTGGTGGTGTGGTTTTGAACCAGTTCCATCGGCGGGTACGTAAGATGCAGCAGATTCGCTGACCGTTGTATTTTCCCGAGAGTGGAACACAGGAGAACAGAATAACATTGTTGTTGCCCCCGGCACGCTTCTCGCAGCCCTCGACATCGCGTGCGAACTTGGTAACATGGCAAAGATATGCGATCATTCTTTGGGTCTCTTCCATTGAGTCTGGTGGAAATAGGTTCCTAGCTCCATTGCCGAAACCTTCAATAGGGAGAGTTGGATATGATAGTGCATTGGGTTGTGGATCACCGAAACTTCCACCAGCTGAAGTTGAAAATGGTTGCGGATTATCGAAATCCTGAAAGCGGGGAGGTGGATGTTGTAGTGGAGTATGGAAAGTTTCGAAAGTTTCGTAACTGTGAAAGGAGGAAGACATATATGATGATGAATCTTCGAACTCTGGAGGGGGAAGAAATGGATTTGATTGTTCCATGATTGAGTATTCTCCAGCCAGACTTCTTTTTGTTATGTATATGAAAAGAAATTATCAAGAGTTCTCACAAGCAATGTGAGGCATTAAATAAGTCTACCCATGAGTTGAAACTATATAACTCTAGAGAAGCGAGGATTATGGCTGTATTTCATGGACAGTATTACACTAGGGCCTGGATCCACTGGATTCTTTGTATCTACTACAGCTTCAAGTTTCTAGTGAGAACTTGCTACGGCTCATTATGACTCAGTAACCAGTAACCGTACTTGAAAGACTTGTAATATACCTGTACTATGATGAAACAAGAGTCAAGAAAAAATCTCAAGATATTCTAAAACATTCTGCAACTGTTTGTTCAACACATCAAAAATGAGTCACCAATACAACACCAGCAGAGCTGGGAATATCAAAGTACAGTAGATGTCTGCCTTTCAAAAGTTGGATCCAAAAGGTAGAGATATGAGTCAAAAAGTTTAGATGAGGTGCTAGATGTGTGTATTTGTTTTTTGCATACAGATAACTCTCAAAAACAACAAAACACACAAACAACAATACCATACACAAGAAAAAAATACAAGACCTGCCCTCCAAGTAATATTCTGAGAAACAAAAACACATATCCATCAAGGGTTGGCTGAGTATAAAGAAGACAGAATTAAGGAAACACCACCACAAACCTCATACAAACTAGACCTCCAGCCCAATCCCTAAAACAAAATTCTCTTCTGAAAATACGCTCCCTCCCCCACCGAAACACCCTCATCCACTGCCGCCTTCCCATATAAATCCCACACAATGGATTATGTTCCACAACCGGCTCACCCCTTTCGCCCTTCTCATTCTTATTATGAGTAAATATATACCCCATAAGCCGTAATTCCACCCCCCGTACACCCATAACTCCAAGTTCCTCCATCCGCGGAATCGGTGTTGTAGAAACAGGTGCCGATGTTGTCCTTGTCGACGTCGATTCGGTATATGCGGTATCGCTTGAAGTGGATTTTGGTAGTGAAAGTATACGTCGATGCAGGCGAGGGGGGAGGGAATGAGAGCGAGGAGTTTGAGGAGGAGGAGGGCACGGATGTGCATTGTGGGTTTGGGGATGAGATGGCGTGGAGCAATGGAGATGGTGGATATAATAGTGCGGGGATAAGGTAGTGGGAAGACCAATATGGTGGATCTTGGAAAAAGGATTGATGAAATGTGAAAAGAATATTTGACAGATAATCAACGGCCACTCAAATGCACATATGAAGACCCTACACAGACAATTTAGCACTGGTATAACTTTCCAAAGTTGCCCCATCATGTTCTAGAAATACATGTACGAGTAAATACTGCATTACTTTTTCAAACTACCTCAATTCATCCATTCTCTCAATCACTCAACAGGTAATTCATCATATATTACTCTATAAAAAAATTGTATCAGGATTCACCCCCACAAGTTCAATCCCGAACATATACTACGAGAAATATCAAGGTTCATTCCTGCCCATCACGCAATACCTAATTTCAGACCCCGCGCCTACACTGTCTATGACAATTGCGATCATATCTGAAGGGCCCTGGGGAATTTCCAGCCCTATTTCGGGAGGCGAGGTCAATCCTGGCGCTTGTGAGTTGGCCAACAAAGACATAAGCGACTCCCCCTATCATTAAATCAGATTATTGTTTCCAAAAACTCAGAAGGAATTATATACACTCAATGGAGACTTTGAATGAAGCGGAGGACCTTATGCAACTGTGGATGAAGATTTGTTATAGAAAAGGATGATACGCATGATCAACTAAACTTGATTGCTAATAACAAGATATGCGAAATCCGCTGTATAGATTCTGAGCGAAGACGATGCTCTTGGGAATCGACCATATGAGAAGAAAAGTCCAATACCGCTAGGTCGAAACCATATAACCAAGAACGTTCCAATAAAATCTGGAATCTGGAAAAGACAGATATACTCGCACCACCAGAACTTTTCCATTAATCACTCCCACCATAACTCCAGATCTTCCTTTAACAAAGAGCAGATTACACCATACTACCAGCAAACATCTACGGCTTCTTCTCTTTTCCTGCTGACCTACTTCTAAACAGGCTTCTTGGAAACGGCGGTACATGAACTGTAGCCGTCTTAACTTTATCTCTAAGGCTCGCCTTCTTTCCCACTCCCATACTAGGCTGGGCATCACTTCGTGCCATATCACCGTTCGAAGGTTGACTTCCATATGAGTTTTGTCTACCACGAATATCCTCTGGATTTTCAGAAGATCTATCCCTACCCCACCATTTGATGAGTGTCCTTCTCTCCTCATCAGTCAAAGGTTTTACTTCCTGAGTATTAGAGAAGTATCCTTGAGTAACACTCGACGGTCGACCTGCTTCCCATTCCATTAGCTCTTGTTGACAACGACGATGTGCGTCCTTAGAAATCGTTGTATTTTCCATTGGACTCGAAGATGGTCGGAGTGGAACAGCGGAGGCGGAGTCTATGATATAGCTTTGTGATAGAGGTATCATCTCTTGAGACCAGTCCAATTGTTCCTGTGAAGTTTCTATTGAAGGTTGATCTGTGGAGGGCTGTTTGTTCTCGATTTGGAATGGCGCCACTGGTGTGGCATCTGACATTACGATAGGTTGATCAAATGACATGAGATCATTGAATGTAGGCCCGATAGATTCTAACTGCTCGTTTCCTTGCCACATCGGATATGTCTCGTAGCTAGGGATATTGAAATTCATGTCATCATAGTCATAGCCCGCGAGAAAGTTCATGTCTGAACTCGTAGACAGGACCGAGCCAATAGAGTCATGTGATCTCGAACTATATTCGAGGGATGGTGTAGGAAAATCTAATGATTGAGCGCTCGTATGAAAGCCTTCAAGTTTGTAAAGTGTCGCAGGATCAACAAAAGACGACGTTGTAAATCTTGGAGACGGGTCTGAATAAGGCGTCGAGTTCAAAGTAACTGTCTCAGTATCTATCGTGGAGTTCATCTGACTGGCTGTCTCGGGGTCTGGAATGAATGAAGAATGTCGTTTATCTAGGATTGATTGGGCCTTGACCTTTGCGGTCATATTCTCTAAACTGCTCAATCGTTGTTTATTCCTTGAACATAGTTCAGGGTCACACTGTTGAGAGTCAGTGGAAAGCCTCACTATCGGGAATGATGTTTTGTCTACCTTCATTTTCTGCTTCCTATGTCGAGCACATGCAAATCCTCTATTGGCTGCAACTTTTACACGCTCATCCTTATCATATCGCCTTTTCTTTATTCTAGGGCTAAATTCCTTCATATCGGCATCCCAATTTATGAATTGAAGAGCCCTGGTTTCCGGCATAGATACTCGATGCGATGTTGATCCAGATCTGACATGTGATGGTGACTCCTGTACTTTGATAACTGGTCGCGTGACCTGCTCTTCTGTATCGATATGCATTGGCAAACCATTAAAAATTATATGCTCGGAGGTTTCACTAGTCTTGGAGTCCACTGAAGTCTTTTGTTGTTCATTTCGAAGAAACTTCCTGGTTGCCGCTTTCATTTTGCTTTCAAGGTCCCCTTCTAATGGAAAATGATAACTCAAAGCGATAGATAGTTCCTTGGATTTGAGTGGAGGATCCCAATGTAGAGTGTGGTCATCATTATAGCTTATCACATACTGAGGAGAATCAAAGATTGACGATTCCCTCTGAGCTCGATTCCTTTCTTGCTCTTGGGGTGAGAAGGAGTCCATAATCCGGGGTGCATTTCAATGCAGCAGATCGTACTAGGTAGGGGATTCAATTGAGATTACGCTCGCTGTATGCGCTGCTGCAGGTACAAGTCAAGTGCAGTGCAGTGCAGTGCAGTCATGAATCAATCAATCATCAATCAATCAATCATCAATCAATCAATTGGGGGTCAACAATTGACACTACCAAAGCGATGAGAAGAGTAAAGTGGCGGTCTAGAAGAATTGAAGTAATGTAAGGACCTTACTTCGTAGAGGTAAACCAATTGTCCAGTCGTATTAACTGAAATAAGATAAACGAGACATCCCGAGGTTATGATTATCAAACTGTTGTGGAGTGAGAAATGAAACAAAAATGAAGGAATCTCCAGACTTATTAATTTCTCTTCCGAGGTTGCCTTGGCTGACCGTATCCTAATACGGTATAATCAGGGATAAACTCCGATGTGGCGCAGTAGAAAGTCATGTGATTGTGAAAGCCACTTTAACTATTTCTATCCTTACCTTTTACTCTTCCATCCTTTTACTCTTCCATCACAAAACAAACACAGAAATGACTCTCGACTCTATTGCGGCGCTCGGTATAGCTATCTATCAAGGACCTATTGGGTTCTGATACCATTCGAATCTGTCATTGCAACAACCGATTTGGTTTATTCAATGACCAGTGCAATCCTAATGTTGTAGGAGGGCAGGATAGACAGAAGGGTAGGGAAAGTAGTGTAAAAGGTAAACTCACGCCCGCGTGAGCCATACTGGCATGAGGTAGGGGAAGGAAGGGAAAAGGTGGAGGGAGAGAAAAGGAGCCGTCGTTCACCTATTCCGATTTTCAGATATACCAAAAAAATCCGAGTAGCTATTCGAGGATCGATTCGGTTCAGATACTGCTTGAATCTGTCATTGCAACAATCGATTCGAGTTATCCAGCGATCGATTCAATCTTAATATTGTAGAAAAGCTGGATAGACAGAAAAATAAGGGTAAGTAGGGTAAGAGATAAACTCACGCCTGCGTGAACTATACAGGTGAAAGCATGGGAAGCGAGGGAGAAGGGGGAGGGAGAAGGAGGAGGAAGAAAAAGGAGCGGTCTTTCACCTTCTTCCAATTTTTAGATACGCAACAAAACTTTGAGTCGCTATTCGAGGATCGATTCGGCTCAGATACCAGCTGGATTGGTCCATCCAGTGACTAATTCGCTACTGATACCAGGAATCAGGAGAGCATGGGGACAGCATGGGCAGTATGATTAGGAGGCTATGGGGTCAGAAGGCTAAGAGAGTGGGATGAGCAGGAGACTAGGATGGATAAGATGGGTAGGCGTGAAGATGGGATGAAAGTGGTGTTTCCAACTACATATATATATGCCTTGGGTCCCTTCGATCCGACTCGGTGGCATGGGCAAAATTTACAGTTAAACGCGCCCGCGTGAGTTTACCTCCTACGGATGGGCAGGGTGAAGGTAATTTTTCAGATTTTATATATATGTCCTCTGGATTCACTGCGATTTCTTCAGCCCGAATCGGCGGTCTAATCTTTGTTTCTATTTAACTTATGCTTCTATAAGCTGGGTGGATGTGAGTTTGATCTTTTAGGGGTGCGAGTTTACTTCTTACCGAATTCGGGTGTATGAGGGGAGAGTTGAGAAATTTCCATGGAAGGAATGGAGAAGGTAGTACCATTGGGGATGTGGAGTTTGAATATAAGTTAGAGAAGCTCTTCTTCCCTTCCGTTGTTCCGACGTTGTGATTACTTTTATATCTATTCCTCTACGCATATTCGAAAAGATCCTATATTCCCTCTCTGAAAAATTCGCACCTCTCTTCCGGTTGAGCTGAGGTTCTCATCGAAGTTCGAACCATATCATTCTTTTCATCTTTGTAAACCCAAAGAATAAATGTGATTAGCCTTAACCGCGTTAGTAAGACCTGAACTAAAGGCTGCTGTTCACTTAGAAGTAGGTAGGTATACTATCCCATCCCTAAACGTTCGAATTTGAATGTGTACTCGACTAAAGAGAAGACCGAAGATGGAAATTTACCAGAGGAGCCGGGAAGTTAATAAATCAAGTTCGAAGGAAATTATGGGAATAGGGTAGACTTAGTGTTCAAAACCAATGCTAAACTTGAAATCGAAGTCGTACTTTGGATTAATAGAACATTTTCCTCCTTTTCCCTTTCGTTTCCTTAATCCCCCCCAAAAAATCCTTTCAATTCAAAGTGCAAAGCAGTTATTCTGTACTAGACCTACCTTCACTTGTCATTATATCAAAACTCAATTTGTATGTAAGGATTTCAAAGTCCCAAATCTTCATCCGAATTCTTTCCCAGCTGTCACTTCCCAATACTACCAAAATTTCAGCATTGCAGCTTCGATGTATTGAAATATTTCAATAGTTAGAAATATGTTTAGTTGATTAGGAAATAGGTAGCGCGGTTTTCGCAGGAAGCTTGCGTTGCTGGTCGAGATGCCGTATGCGTGATGGCGAAGTTTTGGAAAGAAACAATATCATCATAAGGTGTATCGATATAAAAGAACCTACTACCATCTAATCGAAGTATAAAATTTGTTCGTGTAATATAGGCGGCGTTTCAATTGATTTGATCTACTTATTCTTTCCAGCGGTTAAAATCCTGATGGCTATTGAGGTTGACTACCACTTCATATATAAATGAAGTAATAAATGAGAAAGAGAGATTGAGAACTATACAAACAATAAAGCCTTTATATATATATATATATATAGGCCTATAGGAAGAGCTGCATACTATATAAAGCGCTAGCACCGTAACAGTACCAGTCAACATCAACGATAAGAGATTTCCAACGAATCCGAGTAAAATATAATAAGTTACCTAACAGCTTACTTCCTAGCTAGTTCGATACTCCGAACCTTCCCAAACACCACCGAGAGTAGTATTATTCTATAAACATACTACTAGGTCTTCTCCATATTCTGATATTTCCTGTTGGAATAGCCAGATAATTAGTTACAAGCTTCTCCATGTTCTAGCTTGATGCTCTAACCTTCCAAAGCCATCAGACATCAACGAGAGTTAACACCATTTTCTATTTTGGTCTTTGACTTTCTGGTATTTCTCATTGAAGTAGGTGGATATCTATGACCTCTTACTTGTTCACCTTGATACTATAATATAGAGCTTTCAACCCCACTTTATTTCGACAAGAGTAGGTAGCACCATTCAAAGTCTTTATTCTATATTTCTCAACACTATCAGCAAACATAGTGAAATACTTATACTTCCCCTGTTGTTGTTGTTTTTCAACTCAACATTATACACCTTTCAACCCCATGATACTTCGACGAGAGTCATATACATTCAATCCCAACCCTGTACATCTCAACACCATCAAGAAACAACCCCCCCCAAAAAATTATCCCCCTCCCCTTTGTCTCAACCTAGCACCATGCACCCTTCAAACCCATCACCCCCGACGAGAGTAGCACATCAATTTATCTCAACCCGACCCCACAAGTCCTCCAACCCTATTAAACCTGGTCGAGAATACCACATCAACTTGTCTCAACCTAACCACCATAACCTTTTTGAACCCATTACCCCCGACAAGACCAATAAAAAAAGCAATCCCCATCCTAAAACCACAAACCCTTCATCCCCACCACCCCCGACGAGACCATCAAACATCCATTCCCAACTCTCTACCCTTTACACTCCCATCTACATCCCCCATCATCCCCCATCTCTCCTAGTTAAAACCTACCAGCACATCAAGGGTTATAGACTAAACCACATTAAATCCGAGAAAAGTGTAGAAAGAAAGAAGTTGATATAGCAGGAATATAGAAGAGGTATTGGGGGATAATAACCTTGATATCGATGACCAATATGGGTATTCTTATAGGTCAAATCCTCATAGAAGGAATTCATATAATCAAGAACAAGCACAAGCAGCATCAAACATCACCACTTATAAGATCTTAGTAAAGAGAGATTTCATTATGAGACTATCTTTATGCCAGGTCCCACACCCTGAACACCACGAATATGCAAACTTTCAGGTCCCGATCCAAATTCAGATCCAGATCTCGCAATTTACACTCAAATAATCCCCCACAACACGCAAATTTAGAAAGAAGCAGGCAGAAACAAACGCAGATTAGCCCAATATCCCAACGGCCACCCCCTGCAATTGCCAATTAAATAATACGCTCTGGACGATCCTCCCATGGCAACTGCGCAGGCCAGTTCTTTGCCCTGCCCTTCGCCCTAAACCGCTCCAATACCCGCTCAATGTGCGCGGAAGCCTTGATGCGATGGTCATGCTTATCAGCGCGAGCTGCGTTGTAGGCCTCAAGCTCGGCAGGTTTCCCACGGCGCTCATACAGCGCAGCCAACTCCGTCATCGTAATCTCGACGTTTTTTCGTACGCCGGGGTGCCTCTTGAAACAGGCCTTGCGGCCGAGGAGCTCAGGATAGTCCTGACGAATTCCGGCAAGCTCGTACTCGTACATCAAGACGCGATCGATGCCATACTCGGGTCGATTCTGCCATGGGCGGAGGGCACGACCACGACCACGACCACGACCAGAGACACGACCACGACCAGAGACACGACCACGACCAGAGCCACGACCAGAGACACGACCACGACCACGAGCAGGGGAGGCAGCAGCGGGACCAGATGGGAGCGGAGTGGCAGGACCAGCAGGAACAGGTGCTGCATGAGCACCGAGAAGACGCTGAGAGCGGCGTACAGGTTCAACTTGGCTGTTCTGGGAGTCCGACATTATGACGGAATTAAGATAGCAGAGTAAGGTATCGTTTGAGGACTGAGTTATGCCGTAGGAGAAAGAAGAGTCGTCGGAATCGAACCAAACAAACTCGAGAAGAGTGTAAATTAGGTGTCGAAGAGGAGGTATGTCGAATGATACTACTCAAAAGGCGGCTTTGCTGGACCTTGGTAGGTTAATTGTGAGGACCGACAGGTAGGCGAATTAATGAGCCGTGGCTCGTTGTAAAAAGTGGGTGAGGAGGAGGGGGAGGATAGCTGGTAGTCCCAGACTAAACTCAATGATTTTCGATTAAAATCTCGTGAAGGGGGAGAAGGAGCTTGGCGGAAGACACGTGTGATCGCGATGTATTGGTGCTTTAGGCCAGCGGAGAGGAGAAGTAATGACGATTTATGATGATTAATCTGGTGGTCGTGGATTAACAGTAAAATCTCGCAGAGGTGGTAAGCTCGTAAGACAGGCTCGTAAAAAAAGAGAGCTAGATACTGAGAGATCTGTAGCTTAATTCTTTCCTGGAACCGAAAGCTTGTAGATAAGGGGAAGATCAAGTAAAGAAAAGCGAATGGTAAGCAGGAGCAATTGCAAGGCGGGTAGTGGTGGTGGTTTGACTGGTAAATTCCAGCAAACAAAACAATCCAGAATCGCAGTTCTTAGTAAACAAATCAAATAAAACTCGCTGCAGATGAGTTCGCAAGACAAATGATCGTATGGCACAGAAACGTTGGATTCGTAAATCTGAATGATGGCTGAACAAGAAAAATTGCAGATGGGTAGATAGTGTTGTTGCTGAAGAGAGAATTGCAAAAGACTCGAACCTCCAACAGCACAGCAAATATCTTAAGCGAAAAAAGGTGAATCTTCGGCGCAACATATCGAGTGCGAAATCGCAGACTTTCAACCTTGAGTAGATCTACCCAGAACACTGTAACTTTGTGACCAGTAAGGTTCCACTCTACTCCCTTTCCAATCCCTCGTTAACCCCTCGTCAAGAGTGTTGCTCATACATATAAAGCGTTGATACACACTCTAACAGACTCGCGCAGCTCCCAAATTCATACCGAGATGGGAATGAATTACCATCAAGTATTATATATCGAAAAGTCCTCACCCATCAACGCATCGGGAAACGTTGGATCCAGCAACGCATCCCAATTAATATCAACCTGCCTCTCCAATTCTGGACCATGCTGACCATCCGCATTTTCCAAAAACCCTAAATCCCTTCTCTTCTTCGCCATACTATCTCTCAGCAAAACCTTCGCCGTGTCAAATGCTTCAAGAGCTAAATGCGTATCCACTATGCGTACGATATTCTCGAAGATATTCAAAACCCAAGATACATTTGATAGACTCTCGGAGGTGTCGATGGCGAGGAGTACACAGAAGTATTGGAATGTGGTTGATAGGATATTCCACCACGGGTGGCCGTTACGGGCGAATGTATTTGCTGCTTCGGCACCTTTGTTTCCAATATCGATGATGGATTGAATTGCTTCTTTTTCAAGTCCTTGTTTCATAAGCCTCAGTCTTCTATAGAAACAAAAGCACACATCCGCCTTGGAGAGCGATAGGAAAGGATGCTCGTCTGGAATTTTGGCCAGTTCTTTCAAAGCGTTCACGAGTTCTTCCTTATGTGTTGCAGAACTGATGACCATATTGTCTCGGGGAATGAGTTGAGCGATTTTAATATGGACAACAGCACTATCACCCAAGGTATTCTTGACTGGCTTGCAAGTTATGCTGTTAAGGATTACTACAGATCTTCCATATTCATATGAAATGATAGTATGAACAGACCAAGTCATCCAGAAAGTTTTCCTCGCTCTTTCTATTTCTGCTTCATCCATTTTCTTGGAATGTGTATCTGCTTCCGTAGCTAGAAGCACCGAGTGGACTTCTTGATGCAACCCTGTAGCCTCGGCCAGATGCAGCGCAATACAGCTAGCAAGCCATGCAACATGAGGTCTAGTCGTTGATCGAAGGTATAGAGTTCGCAAAATCCATGCATTTATTTGGTCGACCGAAGGATGACGACCGAATGTCGGGTCTTCGAGAACAGTTTTCACATGCTGTACAATATCTAATTCTCGAGGATGACCTAGTCGAAAGGCAAAGAATGATCCCAAAGCCACCACTCCCCCAATAACAGCACCAAACGTCAAATCTCTTCCTTGATTGCTCCAATAATCATCGCAACGTCTCATAAAGTATGGCCAATCCAAAAACCCAAATGGAGTATGGACCGTGGCAAGATATATATCCGTGTACCGCTTAAAATCATCAAGAGAAATTAGCTGTGTCAGTTTGGTATGAGCAGATGCAGCCTCCTCAGCTCTAATTCCACAATTCCAAGCAAATGAATGAAGGGGTGGAGGATTTGCTGATTGAAATTCTACACCAAGACTTCTGGGGAAAGCAACCGCAGAATGTTGACTCATGTATCGTGATCTTAGAGGGTCAAAGATACCTTGATCAACGACATTCTGTGGTGATGCAGATGGCGAATGACCAGTTGCTATACCATGGCGCTCGTGTTTATGATTTGTAGTGGACGGTGCAAAATCATGCCGGATTTCAATGAGACCCGGGACCGTTGTACGTACGTTTGAAAGATTGGGATTTGGAGGATTGTGCTCATCTGAGTACCGACAGTTATATCCATAACGTGTACACATTGAGCAGGGAATCTCTACATCACACTTCCTCTTTCGCTGTCGACAAGGAATGCAAGCTTTCCTGGCACGTTGCCGTCCTTGAATTGGACGATCCGGTGGTGCCGATGGCAGTGCTGATGAAGGCCCGTTGATTGATTCTGACATTGCTTGACATTGAGAACGTCCTCATTGATTTGACTGGTGAAGAAGTATTACCAAGTTGTATCGGAAGGGATAAATTGTTTGATGGACGCATTTTGATTCAACATGTGATGAGGAAGGCCTGAATTGAGGCTGGAGGAAAAGTTACTATTCTAGTCGGGCTAGCTGGAAAGGGGCTAGTGCTATCTATCTGATTCATCAATAATAGGTAGCTCCACTGAGTTGAGTCCTCATCAAAACGATACTTACAAGTTGTTAGTATTTGTAAATGAATAGAACTGTATATCTTTTCTCATTCTTTCATCTGCATTTGTTGTTGAACCGCTTTGGTAGATTGAAACTATTCAGTCTAACATTGAAATGTAATCCGACGGTCCAACAATAATATAAATTGGTTTGTGGGATTGAAAGTCTTTGCAACAAGCTTTGTTTCTAACCTCTCGGTGCCGGAAAAATGATCTGCCTAGTGACAATCTTCAATTTCCTCGTCTAAAGCACCATACAGCTGATGTCCAAGCTTGTCCTACTAGGAACTTGTCATACAGTCACTCTAATATTAGTGCTCTTGAACATTCTATTTTCATATAGCATTGCATGAATTGTTGATAGTATCGATTATGGATTCAAAGAAGAGGAAGAGAAAGCAGATCAGATTCCAATGCTTAGGGGATTAAGCTCTAGGTGTATAAATAAAAAGGAATATAGTTATATTAGTATTGTTCTTAAATATATACAAGTGTTGGTAATTGGCGTCTGTTACTGATATTGAAGATTGATTACCAGATTACATTTGATCTATTCAACCCATTTGGATCGTTGAAATCATCCAAGATGTTAAATTTACTTGGAGTATTGAAGTTATTTAAGACATGAAAACCATTTCGTACATTAAAATCGCTTGCTACATTCAACCTACTCGAGATTCCAACCTATTCAAAGGCATTACAGAAAAAAATCTAATCTATCAAAAGCTACTCAAGCACAATAGCGAAGAACTTCTAGGGTATATATGCAAACCGCCTCATCATGAACCAAAGCCCTCAACAGATAATAAATCAAACCGCCTCGGTCTGCTCCGCCTCTATTTTTCTATCCTTAGCCCTCTGAGTCCTCTCAGACAATGAAAACATAACCGCACTAGCCAAGCCCAAGCCCGCGAGTCCAATCCCCGTATACTGAGCCCCTCGATATCCTCTCAAAATATCTTTCCCGCCTCGATTGACCTGGACCTCTACAGTACCTGCGATACCCAACCCGATTGAGATGGAATAGTTGACCACGGTATTGACGAGTGAGGCCGCGAGTCCTTGATGATCTTTGTGCATAGAGTTGCTTAGGAGGATTGTTGCGGCTGGGAATGACATATCCCTGGTTTTTATTAGTATCTAGTAACGCATTTTGGAGGTGATTATATGATGTACTTACATTCCCCAAGGAGTAACAAGACAAGCAACGAAGGTCTGTGCCCAATACGTTTGATGGATAGGAACCGTGGCCATCAATATGGATCCAATAAGAAAACCAAGCATAGCAATCATCATAACTGCACTGGCTGGAACCTTACTCAGAATAACTCCTGTTGTCAATGCTGCACACAATCCACTGACTGCTGTGGGTGATATCATTGCTGAGCCGAGAAGTGGAGTAACGCCCCTTATTTCCTCCAATATCTGCCAAAAGTAGAAGATCCAGATTCCAAAGCTGGACCATCCACCCGCAATACACGCTAACGTATAACCAGTCCGAGAATTGAAGGCATGGAATGGTACCAGTGGATATGTCGCACGAGATTCAATGAAAGCGAAAAGCCCCAGAACTAGAACCCCAACGATGAGGATGACATAAACATAAACGGTTTGCCAACCGACAACTGGACCTTGATTCCATGAAAAATTGAACAGTACCAACCCAGCAACTCCAGTCAAAGCTCCGGCGGCATCAGCACGTTTGAACATACTGACCGAACGGTCGAACTGTGGAGGAGGCGTATGGGGAATAACGATAATGCCTATTACAGCCAGGAGAACGCAAAACATAGCAGTGACCCAATATGCCCAAGGCCACCAAACAAGGTCCGCAAATATAGATGAGAATGTTGCACCGAGCGTGAAGCCCCCCGGGGCAGTAGCACCGAAGAGACTAAAAATCATTTCCTTCTTTCTTCCTGGCTCATACATTCGAGCCAGAATGGCTAGAGCATTTGGTAAGAGGAAAGCTGGTCCAATTCCTTGAAAGGCACGAGCGCAATCGAAGAAGATTGCATTCGAGTAGACGCTAAAGCCAGCTAAGAGGGACCAAAGTCCGAACCAGAAGAAACCAGCGATGAAGAGTTTCTTGTGGCCGTAGAGATCTCCTAGGCGTCCGGCAATAAGAATGAATGTACCGACTGTTAGTGAGTATGCAGCAGCAAACCAACCTTGACACTAATGTTAGCACCAATGAACATCAAATCATGATGGAAAAACTCACTCAACTGTCCAGCATTTGTAGTTCCAAAACTCTTTCCAATGATGTGTAGAGGAGCAATTGCTTGTCCCAACGCAGCCTGTGTCATAAGTTGAGCCATACATATTACCGCTATAAAGATAATCTCTCTTGGGCGAGAACTAAAATGTTCGATTCTGCTTTGAACAAGTTCGAGATTATTTGAATTGGTAGCCTCTGGTCTAGACTTTGTCTTCTCGATATTGAGAGACTCATGGCCCACCATCTCGGTTGAGGATGAAGTTGATGATGGAGTTTCCATAATGAATTTTTATGCGAGTGGCGATAATAATATCAATTAGGAAAGATATTTCCGCCCGAGTAAATTTGAATTTTCGAAGCGCCAGTGGCCTTTTTGTTCATGGAGTGGATGGAAAAGTCCAAGAACCATTCACGATCGGATGTCCCGAGTATGTATATCCCGTAATACGAGATGCAAACGGAGCATCAAACGGGAGCCCTCCAAATGTGATCGGGGTAGTTGCGGATTTAAGAACTTCAAAATAGCGGTGATGGACGGCAAGCGGCAGTTGACTTTGAAGATGTTATAATGCTGCATATGCTGCTTACGAAAGTAAATCCATGTTGACAGCTTGAAATCTTCATTTGCCCCAACAAAATAGAATTTTGGGAAAAGGTCCAAAGGAATCAATTGAGAAAAGTTTATCAGATATGGTTGAAACTGTCAGGAATCAGGATCTCATAATTAAACTAATCTTTGATGGATAAGATACGGGATTTTATGTGGAGTGTATGTGGACTGTATGCGGAGTTTTGGTAGATCTTACCAATTAGATTTTCCATTTGGTTGGGTAAAAGGGGGGTTACCGGATTAGTACTCCGCAGCATCCGATCCGCACGATTTTTGACGACATCCGCAATACTTTCCACTGCATATGTCCGTCTTGCCTCCGTCTATCCCTCCCGGCTTCTTCTCATAGATGGATAGGGGTTGTCGAGATCATGACAAATGAGAGAAAGGCCCTTGATAATTCCAAATCTCGGCCCCGGCCCTTGTTCGCTTACAGTATGCTGCCGATATGTATGCCGGTACTTGATCCTCCCCCTACTGAATGAAGGTTAAGTTCTGGGTTTAGAGTACGCCTAAAAAATCAAGCTTTATCCAAGGAAAAGTTATATCTGTATATACATATTTGGAGTCTCTATCAAGGTTAATGTAGCTTTTTTTTGTTTTATATTATCCCTTCCTTAAGCAAAGGTTAAATATTTGAATTTACCTAGAGACGAGAGTATATTAAAACCTTTGTTCAGAGGCCAAGATAGTAGAATGCAATAATCTAAACTTCCTAAAAGATGAATCCAGCACCATAATATCTCTCTCCCAACCCATCCCAAAACCTCCTCGCCATCTTCCTTATTATTATATCATACAAAACCCTACAAAGTACCAAATCCCAATCCATATCTTTCCAAAACATTGATAGCCCGACTCTCCTCGCAAATCCTTACCGGATCCCAGAAAATATCCATCCCAGAAGAAGAAATCATTCATAAGTTATAACCTTGGAAACATACTTTCAACTCCCTTGGGCAAAGCTAAATTCCTCCTGGGCTCACCGGCTGGCGGCGTCCAATGTGGTGGGTGCCTGTATAGGTAGCATATCTTCATTTCCTCGGCTGCCGTCGGCAACGACGCATAGGCCAATAGATGATATAATCTAGTAAATTCCATTGGCCCAACCACCTATGTAATACTAT
>NGKI01000002.1:2633245-2646013 GCA_002162615.1 Myriosclerotinia duriaeana
AAAGTATTATCATCACACAAACAAAGGCTCCCGTCTGTGTATATCGGATTCTCTGGCATTGAAGGCTTTCAAATCAAAACTAAGAGAAGATGTATGTATGCCATATCATTGCTGAATCCCATTTTCTACCTGCTAATCATCAAATTGCAGGAATCCTCCTCCTCCACCCCCTCCACATGGTGGTCCAAATGCCCGAGGGGCTCCAACGCTGAGAAGATCTATTCGTGGACCGTACGATTTCAACTCAACCTCCAATCCTCCACACATGCTGATGAAACTTTAGCCAATCTGCGTTGACCGATTTCCTCGCTGTAAGAACCAAATCATATCCCACAATTGCCGCTATTAATTACTGATCTTTATCTACCCAGTCCCACAATATCAGTGCCAACCAAATTCGTCACGATGCAAATGCGCGTCGAGCTGCCGCACTCGCTTCTCAACAAGCTGCTGGAGGAAATGAGAATGAGAATGATAACCAGGATGAAGACGAGTCCACATCCGCTGCACCGGAGATTGCTTCACGTACACGCTCCCGCAGAAATGAAAGTGAAGGACAAAAGAATAAGAGAAAAAAGGATGAAGAGGTATGGCTGAGATCCATTCTAGCTTGAACTAGAGGACTGACAAGCCCCTAGAAAGCAATCGCTAAGATTAAAGCCTCTAAACAATTTCAACGCCGAAAAGCATATGGATCGGATGAAGATATCACCGACGAAGATGAAGCTGCCCTCCGGCTGTTCAACGAAAGCATGGCTCCTTTACCAGATCAGACGGAGAACTGCGAAGAATGCGAGAAGAGATTCACAGTTACAGCATATAGTCGAACCGGTCCATATGGAGGTCTGCTTTGTCCGAAATGTACAAAGGATCTAAATCAGGAAGAAGGACAAGCTAGGAAGAGACGAAAGACTCAAGCAGGTGCGCAGAGAAGAAAGATCCAGAGTAACCTCCTCGATGGCATATACCCTGGTGCAAAAGATTTAATGACCTTGTGCATTGAGACTTTGGCTAAAAATGTCGATATGGCTGAGGACTTGGGAGATTTACCTGAAACACTCATGGATAGATTATCAGCCATACTCTCCAAGAGACGCCTTTTGCGTTCTAATACTTTGGACTTGTTCCTTCAACCTGGTCGAGAAGTTATCACCATCTACGAAGGTGCATACCTAACTCCAGATGATTATATCCGAATTTTCCAAGTCGTCCCAAGCATCAAATCACTACGTATTCGATCCGGTATACAATTCAAAGACAAAGTGATGGATCACCTTCTAGCAACTACTGTCAAACTTGAGCATCTCAGCTTATCTGGTAGTAATCTCATCAGCGACGATTATTGGAACCGTTATTTCACCGAGAAAGGCTCACACCTTAAATCATTTAAAGTTTACTACACAGATGGTCAATTTGGAGATGATCAACTGAATGTGATCGCAAAGACGTGTCCAAAACTGACACGTCTCAAGGTTTCCCATAATCAAAAGGTCACCGATGCTGGTATTGCTCACATCTCACGCATCTCCACCCTCGAACATCTTGGACTCGAAATCCAGAACACTAAAACATCGACCCCTTATGTCCAAATCCTTGATAGTATCGGTCCACAGCTTCGCACTCTTTCCCTCGGCCGTGTCCACGCAATAGATGATTCGGTCTTGAACGCTATTCATGATAATTGTCAAAATATTAACAAACTTCGCATCACCGAAAACAGTGTCATGACAGATGCAGCTTTTGCACACCTATTCACAAACTGGTACAATCCACCCCTATCCTTCATCGACCTCTCCAAAAATCGTCACATAGATGCCTCCGACCCCCGCGAAAACTCAAATAACATTGGTCTCTGCTCCCTCGGTTTCTCAGCCCTAATGGCCCATTCAGGCTCCACTCTCCGCTATCTAGACATCAATTCCTGTCGTCATATCTCGCTTGAAAGTTTTGAAAATGCATTTTCTGCCGAGAAAATATACCCGGAATTGCAGGAAATGAATATTAGTTTTTGTCAGGAAGTTAATGATCTTGTGGTTGGTAGTATTTTTAGATGTTGTCCGAAATTGAAAAAGTTGATTATCTTTGGCGATTTTAAGGTTAAGGATGTTAGGGTTCCTAAAGGGAGAATTCTTATTGGCATGCCTAACGCGATGGGGATGCAGATCGAGGGGACCGGGGCTGAGGGAGGGGATGGGAGGAGTGCTTGGTAGTGTAATGGTATCAAAATGGTGTATGGGATGGGATGGGTGAGTTATTGGGTTGCTGGGTGGCTTTATCACTGGTTTCATGGTTTTAACAAGTAGCTAGATAGGGATGGCTGGTGATATAGTGTGATATGGTTGGAGGTGTGTATGGCCTGTTACACACATGTATATCCCATGCATGTCTGATCATATTTTCCTTATCAATGCATATCATATCTCTGGCTACCTACTAGGTAGCTAGTAGGTATAAGAAGAAGTAGAAATAGCTTCTCGTATCTACATCTAATCGAATGCTACAGCTACAATATGAGTTACAATTTCAATATCCGTTTACTTTTATGATATATAAATCCGCTATTTCTCATTCTATCTTTAACTTTGCTACGAGAATGAGATTGAGAATGAGATTGAGAATAAATGCAGTTTCGCTATTTCTATCTTTAACCTAGATAAAAGGTAAATATACTATCATTTACCTATTACAATAATAAATATTTGAAGTAGTCTGATTATATTATTGTAGGGAGACGATGGAATATGGAAGATAGAAGATAGAAAATGGAAAATGGAAAATGGAAGATGGAAGATGGAAGATGAATGATGGATGATGGATGATGGATAATGGATGCTTTATTTGAATAATATATTTAATTATCCATTAGATTACCTAGGTACCTAGGTAAGTCTTCAGCTAGGTATCTCAAGTCGCTTGGCTTATATTGATATAATTGATTGATATGATTGATATGATTGATATGATTGATATGATTGATATGATTGATATGATTGATATGATTGATATGATTGATATGATTGATATCCATCTAGTCGCTAGATGTCTTGAGAGGTATTTTGAAATTGCAAGTGGCTACCGAGTCCCGACCTAGGTAGGTAGGTAGGTAGGATTGGGGTTTGGGGTTTGGGGTTTGCGGTGTCATATGTGTATGTTGGGGTTGGGATGGTTGGGATAGTTGGGCTTTGTAACGAGGGCAAAAGGCAAACGAAAGAGAGGGGAAAGATATATTGAGGAAAGAAGATAGTAGAATGAAGAGGAGAGAAAGAAAAGGAAGGGNGGGGGGGGGGGAATGCGGAAGAGGATGAAAGAGGAAAGGTTTGATTGAGAGTCGATACTAGAGAATGACTCTGAATCTGGATACCGAGACCGAGTTTGAGCGTAGGGAGATCTCGCAGTCCGAGCTTATCCTCCTATTCGTACTGTAGCGAGCCCATCGGTCTTGGCACGATGAAGAATTAAGAAAATTACATCACAAAAGATTCCGGATCTTTGCATTCTTCTTCTCACTAGTCAGTTGTAGTTGGTATGAACACGAGTAAATGTAAATGCAGACGCATTCTTTGAACCATACTATCTATCTAAAGCAGTTATTTTGCATTTTCTCCGCAACCAAATCCGACATCATGAATTCGTTAGGTCAAACTTAATTTTTCATCTCCACATCGCTTTCCTCTCCATCCTCACTGCTATCTTCATCGTCCATTCCTTCATCTTCATCGTCATCATCATCATCGTCATCTTCGTCATCATCCGGTGCTGTTAACCCGTAATCATCTTCGAAGCTTGAGAGGGTGCGGACTTCGGTTGTGAAGCCGAGGGATTGGAAGTTCTTTACTATGG
Organism: Myriosclerotinia duriaeana; assembly: GCA_002162615.1. Classification (NCBI taxonomy): domain Eukaryota; kingdom Fungi; phylum Ascomycota; class Leotiomycetes; order Helotiales; family Sclerotiniaceae; genus Myriosclerotinia; species Myriosclerotinia duriaeana. The sequence continues at coordinate 2,637,086 of NGKI01000002.1, forward strand.
CCTGTTTTATTGGTTAGTATTGAGTCTTGAAATCGTGGGCTGTGATAGCATAGGGGGAAAGAAAAAAAGAAGAAAAAAACATACTTCCTCCATAATTGGTGCACAAGTAACCAAAACATTACTCATCCCCGGCTCAAAAGTCTTCATCAAAACCTCTCTCATAACCTCTCTAATCTCCTCCCTCCCTACATGTCTAACCTTCTTCAACATCTCTTCATTATGATTCTCGGGCAAACCCTTCACCATCTTTGCAAATTTATCTTGTCCAGCTTGATCCATTGTGACTTGCGTATTGACAACTTCAACGACTATATCACTAATAGCTGCTTCCAGAGCTGCATCTTCCATCTTCTTCTCGCCTGAAATATAATCTTCGAGAATTTTCTTGCCGGCTGAAAAAGCACGGAAGACATCCGGAGAACGATAGATGCTGAATTGAACAAAGCCGGTGTCGAGATCGTTGTGGAACGATGATCCATATCCAAGACCTGTTCCACGAATAGCGGTCCATAATGGGCCTTCCACAGCGCGAAGGAAAGACAGAGCGACGCGGAGAGCGGGGAGTTGAGAATCATTATAGGATTTTGGACCACGGGAGTTAGTTAGGAGGAAGGAGGAATCGCAAGTAGGCATTGGAATGATGATGGCGCCTGCTTTGCCAGGATTTTGACCATCATGAGAGAGAAGTTTGTGTTGTTTGCGGATGGGGAGGAGTTCTGTTTTAGGGGAAGGTTTGTCGAGAGAGGAGATAAGAGAATCCCAAGCTTTAACTGGCGATGCGAGCTTATTGATATCTGCAACGACGAGGGCACGGATGTTGTTGAATTTGAAGATTGATTTACGGAGGGATTCAAGCCAGCCAATGACGGTTTCGGGTTCTTTTTTGAGAAGCTTCTTGAGGCGCTTCATATAAACCGACTTTACGAGAGTACTTCGTGCTTTCATGCTCGATTCGTTGGACATGTGGAGCATACCATCGGCGGTATAAAGCATGTTATTACCATCCCGCTTATTGTCAGGGATATCGGCGAGGATTTTGGTAACGGCAGCATTGAGACGAGTGGCATCAAATATGCTATCAAACATCATGCTGCGAATCCACTGAATGGCCGTTTCGTACTTATCTCGCTCGACTCGGAATTGGATCATGAGTCCTTCTGCATCCCCAAGATTGGAACCTCCTCTCAATTCATATTTAATAGTGTCATGTTCCAGTTCGGTAACGACTTGCTCAAATTCTACTCTCTTACCGTCGCGAAGGATAGGTGTATCGAAGAAATTGTCTATGAAAAGACTAAGGAGGGGCCTATGCTGTAGAGGGATTTCCGCAGTACCAAAATGTAATGACAAGTGAACGAAATTTGTTGGAACATGCTCAAATTGTAAAAACAGCGGAACATCGGGTGCTTGCGAGTCAATGACCTTTTGAATATCATTCTCGGGTGCACCCAATTTTTTAGCCAATCCAGACCTCGCGGTAGTCGACTTATGGAAATGAATTGAATCGATTCCAGGAACGGAAAACTTTTGCAGAAGTGAAGCAGGTATCTCGGCATCATTCTTGGCAATTGCAGCCTTAAGTTTCGCTGCCAGCTTTTCGAGTCCTTCTGGTCCCAACTTTTCCTTTCGCTCTGCAACTCTAGCCTCCTCTTCCTTTTTTATTTTCTTCGACATCTCCACGGAGGGGGTTCCAAGCAAAGAAACGTGAGGTGCATCGACAATCCATTTCCTTAAGAAATCCTTCCATTGTTGCTCACTCCATTTACCAATTGTATCGAACTCTGCGTGCGTACCCAACTCTCTCAACGTAGAACCATCCCTCTTACCGAAAAGGAAGTCATTGATAATGGCTTCTGCATAAAAACGCTGAGAGCTCTCTGCCTCGAAGTTGCATTGTCTGCGTTCTCTATCTAAACAATTCTTCATGTATGCCATGTCCAAAGGACTCTCCAAAGTCTCCCGAAGAAGTTCAAAGAGACGTTTCTCTACGAATGCAAGTTTTTCTGTTTGTACTCCAGTTGGTTGAAACCAAATCACGGAATTAGGTCTAGCGTCCCACCAGTATGAGATTGAACTTGCAAGTTCTTCTTTCTCAACCATGACATTTTCAAGGACTGAAACGGAAGAACCGGCAAGGTAGGCAAGCAGAACATTGAGAGCAGCTGTCTCTACGGCATCTTTACAATCAGGTCCGAACATACCAACCCAAATCTCCCCCATTGATTCATCCTCTTCAGGGAAATTGACCGTCTCTATAATGGTTTTGGCGAGCGCTGGTGGTTGAGCTGAATCAACCCATGGCCTATATACGTCAGAATATTTTTCATTGCCTAATTTGGCCAAACGTACCTTTTGAATGGAGCGGTTGGAGATGGAATATCATTCAGGATACCCTCTTCAAAGGTGTCCAGGATTTCAAGCAATTGCTTCTGATCAACTTCACCAATCAAAATAAGGCAAAGATTTTTAGGCTGGTACATCTCCTTGTGAAATGCACGGATTCGTTCCGGGGTCAAAATACGCAAATTCTCCATCAACCCACCGGTTTCATAACGAAATCCAATGTTCTCCGGATAAAGAAGCTGCCTAGCACGTAAGTCCATGATATCAGAGCCAGTGTTTTGAATCCCTTGCATTTCGGAATACACCACACCTGCATCGTTGCCTTCACCATCAATATGATGTACTTCGGTGTAGCATCCCTCCTCGGTAAGTGTTGGCAAGATCAAATGCTCAAGGTAAACAGGAAGAATTTGAGAAAATCCTTCCCATCCTGCTGTTTCTAACGTATAGGCAGTATGATCCGTAGCAGTCCATGCGTTGGTGTTAGAATAAGCTCTGGTGGCAAGTTTATCGAGTAACCCTTTATACTGATAGCTTTTCGATCCCATAAAGCAAAGATGCTCCAAGGTATGTGGTGATCCAGAATTGTCGAAAATTTCCGTAGCCAAGGCAAAATATCCATTAACCTGAGGTCCCTTCTGATCAACCACGACAACGTTCATACCAGTACGTTCCGAAACATACTGGGTTATATTGGTAGGGGCATAGTCAGTTTTAAAATTTTGCACCGTACGGAAATGAGTTTTCTTCGTTTGGCTTGGCATTTTGATGAAGGAGTTGAGTTTCCAACAGTTCAGCAGCTCTCTTCCAGAAGAATACCTGGAGTCTTGTCAGATTGAGGCGAGACATCGAAGTTCAGCCACACAAAAAGTCATGTGTTAAGTATGATTAATTTAAAATTCCGTAAAACCCGAAAAGGTAAAGTTCATATACTTTTCTGAATTTGGAGTTTCACGAGGGAGTTTGAATCAATTTTGACCATCATAGGGCGGCTAATAAAGCAACGGTCCGTACAATAATGAAATTGCAAAATCGGGGAAAAATTAATGAGAAGATGTTTTGGGAATTGAATTACAACATTACAATATAGCATACCAGTTTGAATCCACCGCTTGGTAAAGCAGAACTGCAAGTAAAGGAATAATAGCAACTGCCATATACCACGGTCTGCGGGGCAGATTGTCCCCCGCCATGAAGAGGATTGGTATCAAAATAAACAAAGAAGCTACTTTGTAGAAGAATATAAAGACTTTATGGAAGAAATTTGGCAAATTGGGGAGAACAATGTGAACAGAGAAAGAAATTTGGTACTCTTGGCAAGCGTTGTCGTACCTTTGTTGGAGATTTTGGTATCCTAGCCTGGTCCAACGGGAAAACTGGCGAATTGAGGTCGCCAGGGGAGAAGAGAAGAGGCCTCCAGTCCAGCTAGGTAGAGAGGCAGGAATGAGCACTAGGTATATCAAAGATGGATGAAGATCTATTGGGTATCGAGTCTTTCAGAGAGAGATGCAAAGAAATTCCAGGGTTGGTGGATGATATAAATAAAATTACAACATTACACTGAAGGATGGAATTGTGGAAAAGTGCTTTGGCGCCTATGAATTGTGATTGGGGGGAGTGCCGTGTACGCTACTGCCAAATTAACCGCGCGCTTAATTATAAGATAAATTGCCCACCTGGCCATAGCTCCTGCTTCCATGTCATGAACATTCTAAGAGAAATATCAATCAATGTCAAATAATCTGACTTGACTCCCGCGGACTCTTGGCTGATTGAAAATCACCTGAATATAAAGGTGAGGTGCTAGTCGGCACATACCACTGTCCACAATTTCAATATTTGGGAACCACCTCTCAGTGTACTTTGACACCATGGCCTCCATGATGGATGCTGGTCAACTCGGGCAGACTCTAATTGATTTCGCTTCGAATGGAGAATTCCCAGACGAGTCAATTTCTGCATCCGTAATTGAGAATGAAGCTCTGCCAGCAGCTGTAGAGGCCCTGAGTCAAGCTAAACTTTCTCTTGAAGTGAGTCTCAACCCTCCCCAGTCACTGCCAATAATTGTCGCTGTTCTTGGTTATTAACTATACCTTGTGCAGACAGAAGTTCGTCAGATTAGTACAGAAAGTGCTTCCGACGTTGATAAATGGATACAGCATGCCCAAGCCCTCCAAGACGATATTGATAAATCAAGAAAACTGGCAAACGAAATTGTTCAACAAGCAGAGGCGGACGAAGCCAGAGTCACAGATGTACAAAACCACGAAAACCATGTTGAACTTTTGGTCAAGGAAATCGAGTTTAATGTGCAACTGATAGAACACCTACAATTCATAAAGCGTGCGAATGATTTCCTTGACAAAGCTGCGGAGCAGGCGGACAAAAATGAGATTCACGAGGCTTTAAAGTCACTCGACATTGCTGGCAACCAGATGTCAGAAATTCCAGCCGAAAGGACTGTAAGAGCGATGCGTCTTCTAGATACGCGGTACTATGGATTGAAGAGTTCTATTAATGAACAGCTTAATGCAATCCGGAAATCATTGATATGTATTCAGCCCGGGGAAGCTTCTATCACGATACATCAAGAGCTCAGCGGCATTTCGACGTCTTTGGAAGATGTCGAAGATGGATTGCAGAGATTTAAAGAGCTTAATACCTTTGGTAAGGATCTGTGGGAGAAGCTGTACGAAGCCATCGTACAACGTCGAACTAGCCTGGAATTGCCATCTTCTCTTTTCAAAATATGTATCGAGAATAACACGCTCCGTGTTACTGAGGAGCGAGCAGATGCTACCATAAAATCTTTATTTCGGGACATCCTAGACATCATTCGTTTTCTGGATCAAAATTTACCGAAGGCAATGGCTGAGTCTTTGTCCGCTGCGATGATGCCTGATTTATCTAAAGTAATAATTGGAACATGGTTAGAATCATCTGTCCCGACTTCCCTAAACGATATGGTCGACTATCAAAAGGCGCTAGCTCAAACAAGTGAATTCGCTGAAACATTGGAATCTTTGAAATGGCCAGGAGCAGAGGAGTTTCATGATTGGGTTGCTGGTGCTCCTAAAATTTGGCTAACTAAAAAGAGAGAAACATCATTGGACCGGATTCGTAATGCATTAGCTCTTGGTATGTTCAACCCAGTATTCTCCATCTCTATATAGAGTTCTTGGGCAATTTTCATTTATTCATTGATACTAACGAGTGTAATGCTAGGTGTCGGTCCACCTCTTGAAGCTAAACGTGTGGAGATGCGCATGGTCACCAGAGATGATGGTATGCATCTCAATTCAAGTGGCGAGACGGTAAAGGATGATTGGGGATGGGGTGATGAAGAGGAAGAGGAAGAACCTCACCCTGTCACAAGGCATCGAGATTCTTTTGACGAGGAACGAAGGGCAAGCTCAATTTCCGTCGCCCCCTTGCAAGATAATGATATTAAGATTGACGAAGATGCTTGGGGTTGGGGAGATAATGATGACGTTGCTGTCGAATCGCCTTTGGATGAACATCCACTACAGATTTCTGCGATACCGACGAGTCGTCGCGAAACAAACGATCCAGCAGAGAAACGCAGCGTCACACTGTCAGAGAAGTATTGGACATCATCCATGCCAAGTACAATTTTTAGTCATATTGCTACCATCTATGAAGATGGCGCCAAATTAATGCAGCCAGAGTACGTATTCTAATGTCCAAGTCAAGAACTTTGCAATCCCTAACTTGGTAAAGTAACGAATTAATCCCGGTGTCACCCGCTGCTGGTGGCTTGTCCAATATTCCTACCTTAATTCTAGCAATGTATCGTGCGGTATCTCCTTGTTATTATGCCGATAATTCAAAGGGAAATATGTAAGTTATAACCGTTCCAACTTCTGTGTAACTATCTCATTATTTTCTAACTAGGTTTGCTTATAATGATGCTATGTGGCTGGTTGATAAACTGAAGAGTTTCTCTGCCGAATGGCACTCACGAACAGACTTAACCCCTCGAGCGTTGAATCTTGTGAAGATAGATTCAGAGATTGCACCCCTTGAAAGTTTCGGAAAGAGAGCCTACAAAAACGAAATGGACACACAGCGCACAATCTTGCACGATTTACTTGGTGGTATGTGCACATAACCATTGGTTTTACAACTTTTCTGACATTGCCTAGGTTCTCAAAATTTCGTATATAATGACAGTGAAAACGCAATTCATGCTGTCATTAGCCACATCAAGCAGCAATCTGCCTCCTGGAAAGAGATACTTCCATATTCGACTTGGGCATCAGCCGTTGGTACACTAGTCAACACAGTTGCCACCAAAATCATCAACGATGTTTTCGAACTCACAGACCTTGGAGTAGATGACGCCGAAAGAATAGCATTGTTGATTCAACAAGTCAATGATCTTGATTCTCTGTTCAAAACCAATGAAATCGGGACCTACGCAAACAATTGGCTCAGGATGCAATTCCTGAGTGAGGTCCTACAGAGTAATTTGAAGGATATTAGGTTTCTCTGGTTTGAGAGCCATCTTAGTTTGTACTTCTCAAAAGATGAGGTGCGGGACCTGATTGAGTTGAGCTTTGAAAACAATGCCAATTCAAGATCATTGATTAAGGATATTAAGGAAAAGCCGGTGCCAGACGTTGGCCGTATGTGAGGTTTCGGAACTTAGGCCGAAGTTTGAGACCAATTTTGAAATGAGGAGACAATGGAAGGAAATATATACCCCCACGATTGCGATCTACGATATGAGTAGGTTGAATCAACTAGATTACAATATGAAAAGCTTCTACTATGGTCCTAGACCTTTTTGATTATGGAATTGAAGTGCAGAGAGTCAATTTGGAAAGAGATTTCTCATACTATTCTCATCAAATGATAATACACCGGTCTATGTATTTATTTATATTGAGTTAATATCTCAGCTGGGCACCCATCAGTCTCAGCCTCATGCATCAGACGGGCACATGATATGATAAAATATGATATATTATGTTGCTGGGAAGCGGACTCGGAACAACATTTCCAGCGAGCATCCGGATCGACTTGGCCTTCATGAAACTGTATTCCAGAATAATATACAAAGTACCTCTTAATAAATAAAGTTCCATAGAGTAATATCATAACATTATAATATTATAATACCTACGGAACAATCATCCTTTTTTAAAATTCCCTCAACCCACCAACCCAAATTACCCCTCCACCCACCTACCTAGGTAGATACCTCACAAGCCCAACCCCTGATGGATGTCGAGTACCGGTAGGTAATAAGCGCAAGCACGGAGTCACGCAGGAAATAATGGCCGACCTGCCGACTTGAAGCGGTCGAGTTGCGTTTGCGGTTTATAATTAGTTTAATTGAGGCTTGGTGATTTGGATGGATGGATGGATGGATGGATGGATGATGATTTTTCTTGGGGATGGAAATTTATATGTAAGGGGAGGTGCTGCATGATGATTTTACGTGAATGTGATGTGATGGGATTCAAGAATTGAATCTTTTAATTCTGGTTGTCGTCGTTGTTATTTTCTTCCTTTCAACATATTCTTCAGAGTCTTTTTTTTAGGGGGGTGATATTGTGTACCTAGTACTCTGGGTCACTCGCAGTTACATATTAAGGTTAAGAATAAGGGCTCTTCGATACAAGGCTGGACATGAAGTCACTTAGAGATTGTGAGGGCCTTGACCGCCATGTTGCGATTGAGGGAAGGGGTGTGAATATCGCATTTGTGATTTTTGTGGTTGAGGGCTTGGGGGCTTGGGTTTGGATGCTTGGGGTACAATATTTCATTCTTCGGCTTTTGTATTCGAATCAGCAAGTCAACCGTCGAGGGCTCCCTTCGGCATCACGCTCAGCACATGCGTCGTCGTTTACGGGTCCTACGATGGGGGAGACATATCTATTTGTGGGGGGACTGTGGATGGTTCATGGATTCGTCGATGCTATCTTCTCTTCGATGGTGGATACGGTTGTTTGGCTAGTTTGTAGTCAGGAAACCGGGTCGACATATTTGGAGTGGAGGGGTAGTTTCTACAACATGAGATACTGGGCCGGCGGGGTAGATTCTGGGATTGTGGGGACTATCATCCTACTTGCAGGGGAGATGATAGCCACATGGTTACTATCCCAGATATTCCTTCTCACTTCCGATACTCTTGTACCTCTATTGCACGAGCTACGAGAAGATCACAAGCTCGTTCTTTCTCGAATCAGGCAACGGATATTGGAGCTTCTGCAATATATTCGCATGATAGATTGGAGGAACCATTCCGAATTCATGTCGAGTAAGATGGAAGACGAAGATGGAAATGGGTATCAAGAACAGATCATCCAGTTATCTCGTCAGAGAAGTGAGAGCCTGGAGAATGGCGATTATGAGAGGAAATTAGATTGGAGCTTAGTGATTGATGTGGAAGCATTGAATGAAATGAAGGAAATGCTGGGGCCTCCCGGAGGGTTTGGGGAATTGGGCTTTAATGTTGCGAAGGATAGGGTATGCTTGGGAGCTATGAGTCGGGGATCGAGTTTTATTTTGTCGTTTGAGTTGGAGGGTGGTGGGGATGAGAAAATGGGGGCGGGG
>NGKI01000002.1:2646024-2658126 GCA_002162615.1 Myriosclerotinia duriaeana
GGAGGGGGGTCGAGATGGAGAGAGATACCGTGGGAAGGGGCAGGGAGAATTGTAGTAAAAAGAGGAATAAATTCTGAGTACACTATTCAGCAAAAGAACATCGAATTTGGAAAATACCGCAAAAGACCCAGTATACGAGACTTCATCTCTGAGTGACATGATCATGAAAAAATTTGAAGTGATCAACAGTTTTATATGCAGAAAAATACCCGGAAGAAAAGGTAGACCGACATGCCCTGGAGAAGTCACAATGGGGGTGCCTAGGGAGTATCAAAAATGACGTTTAAACATAGTGGTTATTATTAGGCACCTGTATATTTCGTTTGTAATATCAAAGAAATGCGTGAGTACCAACATTTGAAGGAAAATTCAGATAATATACAAATGCCCGGCGACCAAAAATCATGAGCGAAAGCATCCTTATGCAGTCCTTGCGCCGAGCACCTAGCTGTCCCTCCAAACTAGGGAGAAATAGTCACACTCCTCGTGCGACGTAAAAGATTTATGCACATCAAAGCTTTTAAGATACATCCCCAAATTTGAGACTTAAATTTCACAAAAGAAAGTGGATATGGTGATTTGTGACCACAGATCGCCCGGCAATTTGCACCCTAACCCCTATATTATTCTGTACATCAGTCACTTAATTTCCGATTGTTTTAATTCCGGTGGCAGGAAGGTTCCGTTAAGCATCTCCTCCCTTTCTTTGCGCTTCCTTTCATACTCGATCTTCTTGAGTTGATAATTTGCTGCCGCTTCATTCAGCTTTCTCTCCATCGCCTTCGTTGTCATGGTTTTGCATTCGATAGATGGCATCTGATATGGAGCCACACCACCATTTGCAGCAGCTTCTTGTTGTCTCAATAAATCCAAGTTTTGAATATTAGCTCGGCTTGGACCCAGCTTGAAATTGTGATAACAATATCGATTCTGGAAAGATACTTGTTTGCGTCGTAGTGTTCTTTCGGCTATGGGATCGTATGGGCTTTCGTATACGGACAACGAAGTAGAAGGGTTTTGTAAGTCGATGAGCGTAAGGTCATCATAGGCCGTAATTGGGTGACGGCGACTGATGAAGAAAACGTTGGTGATATTGCCGTGATATAACATATGATAGAGCCAATCTCCAAACGTGAAACCTCGCATAGAAAAGGCTCTGATGTGGTTAGGGTATCCGTATGTTTCTTCTGGATAGCTGAAAACAGCGAGACGTTTGACCTTCTGAAAATCAGGAGTCCAGCTCACACAATTCATTTCTACTTGTAAATATTTGGTAATGGGTCCACAATCGAGGTAAAGAGTGTCGGTATCAAAATTGAACCATGTCTGAGGAATCGATCCAATGCCACCATCGAAAACCTGGGCGTAGTCTTCCACCACCACCATGTATGCTTCGCGGCATGCGTATGCCATGGGTATAGTAGTAGGTGATTCATATCCAAAACTTGTTTCTCCATCTGGTAGCTTGAGTAGTCGACGTCGTAGATGTACGATACGCGGTCCTGGCAAAGCGTCTTTCCATATGAGATATCTCAGATGCTCCGGCAATCGCGGGAAAAGGGTAAAGGATCGAGTGCTCGGCTTCGAATTGGTAGGGTAATAGTCTGGAGCTCGTCTCAGGACGGGTGTATCCATTCCATGCCATAGCAAACACGCTGGACAGCATACCGAGGGAAGTGCACACTCTGTATCGCAGTGAATGCAGTATATTGCATGAGTATTCGGATCTGCTGAGTTGCCATATCGACCGGGTCCAGTACCCATAGGGCAAAGATCGGGGGCGTAGCTCATTGTTCCCAAAATGTTCATTATACTTGAGGATAGGATTGTTCGAAGCTACAGTAGATTCAATAGAAGGGAGAAGGTAGCTATCATCTGAATACTTGAAGATAATAGCACAATAGTCGAAGAGGGGCATTAATATTAGGCTGTAACGCCAAAAGAAAAAGAAATACCTAACGTTCGTCCATTCTTACCAAGAAGCAATCATATCGGAGGCGGGGATTCATTGTTGGAGGCGTTGAATTATCAACTGCACACAGTAATGGGCGTTTGTGTTAGATCCAATTCAAGTCAAAGGATCTTTGCAGAATTGAAGTACGGGATAGTCCACGCTGGTTTGGACATCTTCGATGTTGTGTGCAGGTGGTTGTTTCTCTCCTTAGAATGTCGATGCAGTAAGGTTGATGACTTTGACCGCCTTACTTTTCTGCTATGCCCCGCTTATTGACAGTCGAGATATCAACGTCTAAAAGTTAAGTTAATACTTCGTAAAGGTAGGTAGATTCAATATGTTTTCACAGTACTCCTTTCTGTATTTTTATACTTTTCCGGCGGGCAATTGGGTTGCAGCACAATTAGTCAATCCATCAATAGGCACAAATGATATTAAAAACAGTACGGTACTACTTAGATAACTGCGTCTATCAGCTAGGATCCCCCTCTCCCTCTTCAATCTGCTCCTCCTCTCCTAAGTATTACCAGTAAACTCTCGTTGCACTCCCATTGCTCAGCTTGTCTCAGGATCATGGTGAACAGCTCAATTGTTGTCGTGTTACGGGTGTAGCGGTAATTGGGCTTAATATGGCTTGTGTGAAAAACTCCTGATATTCAAAGATTGCTCTCTTATTAATTTCCAACTGTTATATTACCAAGATCTATAAACTAGGATGAGAGTTCATCATCAAAGCATTACAATATCAAATCAGAGATCCTGTCGTCAAACTTGGAACTATTGGGGGACTCCGGTCCCTAAACCAAACCTCAATCTTCTTGGGCTATCGTTTGATTCCATACTTGTCCTTTGATCGTAACTCTAGCAGTGACATCGATGCTGCTTCCGCGATGATTGCCATAATAATCGCTCATTTGAATGCTAAGTTGAATCTTTCTTGACTGAACGCAGAGATTTGGGGGCTGCTTCGGCGATCTTTGGAATATGAGGAAGTGGTGGAAGAGCTCAACCTTCGTCCAGTTCTTGTAAGATCTTACTTCCCAATTTCCTCTCCGGTAAGACCATCGGTGATTACTAGGTATCCATGTGTCTCCAATAACATATGAATTTGGCAGGTGAGGATGTGCGAGGACTCTATGTCCATCGATTGAAGTGCAGGCGAGAAGGTGTTGAGCCAAAAGAGGGGCATGCATTTGATTTGAAGTGTTTTGAAACAATTATAAGATCACGGAAAAAGCGACACCACGTAGTGAGGTTGGCGGAAACCCCCACGGTCGACAGATGAAGCCTTTTCAATACTGCCTTGGATATGCTCTCAGTATGCGTGATGTAATTTCGACGCTACTCTAAACGATCACAACTACCCGGAAATACCTGCGAAATTGAGAAGAACATCAGGGGTGCCGTGTTCCGCAACGACGCTGTTGACAGCAGACTCAATCGCATCAGCATCAGCATCGTGAACGTCAACTTTGAAAAAGCTGATAGAAATCTTGTTTCCAGTCAACTCATAAAGTTCAGCGGTGGATGCATCACCCGACTCTTGGTTTACTTTAGTCCTGGTCCTGTGCACTCATGATCATGACCGATCAAAGCAGCGCAGGGCAATTCCAATCTTCAGAGTGAGAATGATCTCGGACAAGGTAAATCTCGGCAAAGAAGAGAAAGTATGCATGCCCAGGTGTCCATTGATACCGAGATCCTCCAAAACGAAAAGGTGGGTGGGGTTTACTGATTTGATGGCCGAATTATGCTTGACTAATTCGGCTTGGGTCTCTTTAATATGTCGATCCGTACATAGAAGCAAGGGAAACTCTAATATGATCGAGTTGCTTGAAATGTTAAAGTCCATGATTGTTTCAAGCAGCTCCCACAAGAGAAACGCCAGGGGTTTCCCAAAGAAATGTGAGAGATGCCTTTCGATTCTGACATTCATATATTTGCAGATGTGGTGTGATGATATTTTGAGATAGCAGAACGTACTATGCTCTCTAATTCAGAGCCACAAAGTCACCGAAGCTTGGGCGGATGCAACAAGAGTTGTGCTCGTCTCACTCGAGGAGAGAAACAGAATGATTGCTACGCTACATGTTGTGGTGATACCAGGAAGTCGAAACAAACTCAGTTCGAGTTGCGGATAGGCACACCAGCCACGCAGCATTAAACATTCTGTGTTGTAGATATCGCTTTGACTGCCTCAAGGCTACCTTGTTCTCGGCTCCATGGAAGCTGGTAGGACCGTAAACCTCAAAGGAGATACAATAGCCGAAATTTCTCATGTTGGGGAATTTATGAAGTTGACCAAACTGTTGCTCTTGAGCAACATGGCTGCTGGATTTCACATGTTGAGGAAACCTTGGTGCAGGGTCTGAAGCTGGAGGCTAAATACTGGAAGAGCTTGGGACTTCATGGATTGAGCTTGAACCATAAGCAGATATCAAGGTCACTGTGGCCTTCAACACTTTAAGTGAATTATATATTTCCCTATGAAATACGAGTATTGTATTGTGATTTCTTCATAGAATGATATCATGTCCTGGCATGGAGCGAATGAAGTCTCGAGGCAGTAAATTTACAGGCAGTTTGGTGAGATAGATACGAGGCTTAGTCCGAATGAAAATTGTACCAGCGTGAATAGCTCAAGTACAGCCCAGACTTCAGGGTCAAAGAACCGCCAAGTTCTTGTTGATGAAATTGGGAATTTTGCTGGCTGATACAATGCGTAATGGGAATTTTGTGATCATTGCTTCAAATGCCTTGTGTATCACTAGCAATTGAAGGGCTGGTCAAACATCGATTATGCCAACTATCAAGAGTCCCGACACAAGTAAGTAGGAATTTATATTGATCACCACAATTTTGCAGACATTGAGGCGCACCAAAGGACAGCTTGGGGGGAAAACATTCCATTCCATTCCTTGCTAAGACTAATTCTATACAACAAAACACCACATGACTTCTATCATAAATGCCAATATACCAAGTTCATCCATTAATTATCCTTATATAGACCTATAATCCCAAGAAAACTACAACCCAATCTCACTCCACCAGAGATAACTGTTCACAGTAGTTGGCGCCATTGGTACTCGCCCATTCTTATCATTGGTTGCGATTAGGTGTTCGGACAGATCTCCGTTTGGGAACCATCGATCCCCCGGGAGAGAACGGGGGATCAACCTAGAACACGTCATGTTGCGACCGAAGATATGCGAGATAGTTTTGCGAGGTTTCGCTCCCTGAAAAGTAGAGGGGAAGAGGAGTGTCGCCCTAGTACACATTTTGTTGCGACCGAAGATATTGCTTTGCGAGGTTACCCTCCCTGTCAAGAGAGGGGAGGGAAGAAATTAATCTTATACACATTTTGTTGCGACCAAAGATATTGCTTTGCGAGGTTGCCCTCCCTGTCAAGAGAGGGGAGGGAAGAACCTAATCTTGTACACATTTTGTTGCGACCAAAGATATTGCTTTGCGAGTTTGCCCTCCCTGGGAAGAAAGGGGAGGAGAGCTCGAGAGACCATGGTAGAAGATCATCAAGAACCTCCTGATGAAGCGTAGACTCCAGATATTGTCCCCGCTCTCGCCGCCTTGACCAAGCTGGTCCCGCAAAACCAAAGCCCCAAATACAGTCCGGCGCTAAAAGAGAAATCAGACGAAGAGCATGATCTCGGACAATGTCCATCATGGCATCTTGTCTGTCTCCCAGCAGAGTCCCGACACTGAAGTTTGGATTGCTTCGGTTTTGCGTTCTCGTTCCTGGTCAGGAGGGTTCGAAGGATAATGATCGAATAAAACTCATCAAATTATTTTTGACAAACGCCATGAACAGAGCTATCTCCACCATTGTTCATCTGCGAGCCAGAAGCCAGAGAAAGAAGCGCTTGCCAGTGGTAGGCGTAGGAAAATTTCCCGTGACTAGCATTAACTGTGCCAACAGTATTAGCAGAATGTTCATATGCTCTATTCATTGACAAAGTTATCAGACATGGAGGGTGGATGAACAAACCTAGTGCCCAGTTCAAATCTCTATAAAGTTGGTGGTTCCGCTTCAAGACATTTTGCATCTTGTCGAGCTCCACTGGGCCAATACCCATCTTGGCGAGATCCTCCATGACAGCTGGCGAGCAACTGGAATTAGCTAACGCTACACGGGTAGAAGCAGGTGATCAATTAGCAGTACCTCTCTTGTTGTCCTTCTTTCCCTTCCTCATGTTGAGTTTGAGTTTGATGGAAGTGATAAGCTTGCTTCTTTGAATCAATCTTCGAAAAAAGAAAGATCATGAGACCATCTGGTGCTTCCAGGCAGGAGATGAATTGATGAGATCCGCTGATGAGATTGCTGTTAGCCATGACGTACTTCCGCAAAAATTCACTAACATACGGAGGCTCAATCTTATACGTACAAATGCTGCGTCGCCATATGCCTTTGGTATGCACGGCGGTGTAGATGAACTAACCAAGTCTGGCTCAAAGTAAGAATACTAGGAAATTAGCGATGGAAGACAAAAGGGAGGAGTTGGTGCTGTACTGGAAGCGTTTGATTGAGGAGACTGCCTTGAGAACAGTTTGTGAATTTGAATTTATTCCATTCGCATGCTGGGTGATGTTCAGCTTATTAAATATAGGCTGAAGGTACGTAAGATAGAATAATACCTCAAAAGAAGAAGAATGAAGCCAGCCAAAGTCATTGCAAGGCATGTCTTTGCGGAGTTTGGAATTTGAAATTTGGAGGAAGAGGAATCAAAGCAGGGAAATATTTCAAAGTAAAGGAATTTGTAAGCTTGAATAAGAATTAAATCAAATGGGCAGTCTGTGGGATTCCAAGGTTTTCCTTGAGGCTGTGACTCTGCTTAGTCGGGCCATCGACTGCTCTCAGTGGATGTTTCTACCCTCCATACCCTCGAGGGTATCCTTAGCTCGAACAGAGTTTTCCTTGAACAATTTAATTATTTGCCTAATCTTGCTGTGGGGTTGTAATCTTCTTCTCTTTCAATAACAAACTCTTGTTTTCTTTCCATAGACAATATTTGTCAACTCACAGTCTTGGGTAAGGTTATCTCTTCCTCTTTCAAACATCTTCCATCAATACCACTCTATTCTTACATGAAATCAAAGCCTTCTGAAAATTGAATCTAACTTTAGATCGAGACAGAAGCACTCTCTTTCCAGCGAATGGGCCAAGCCAGCTCCTCATCAACTTCTTTCGACTCCATCTCCTCAGCAACAGCAAAAATCACCATCGAGGTCGCCTGCTCCAGTCAATAACGTCAAGCCACTCAACGTTGCAGCAAAAGGTATGTAACAAATTTCAACTTCAAGTCATATGATACTGACGTGATTAATGTATAGGTCGTCTTAACGATCTAAATGTGTGGTGCTTTGCGTGATCCAAGCTGTGAGTTTTTTCTTCCTTCTTATTAACGTCAAATCCCCCACATTCTAACTCACCTGAAAGTCGTTTTGGCATAGAGACGGCAAGGGTATGACCGCTCTTGAAACTCTCGCCGATGTAGCTCAAGGGTTGATGGGCCAAGGTGAAAACCTTGAGCTGTTTGGCCTATCAACCCTTGAGCTACAAGAGCAATACACCTTAGAAAACCCACCAATGAGCTACGAGACTCGTTCTCAGTACAACAAGAAAGGTAAGCTGAACTGATAACTTTGGCAACTGTCCAGATGCTAACATTCTTGCAGGTCTTTCTCAGAAGGCAAACGGTAACGAGTTGAATATCGTCCGTTCACGTGCCGTGTCTCCAATCCACGGGAGACCCTCAATTGGCAACTCCTTGGCAAGATGCCATCACCCAAGAGGAATCTTTCCAGAAAATGGGCCAAGGCAATTCAGGCTGCTGCCGCCAGTCGTTTCATGAAGGCCTGGGTGAGGGAGATTGATTCTCCGGAGCCTAAGACGCCGCAAGCCTCACCTGCAGCGCTGTTTACACCAGCCTGCAGGTGCTGTGCTGTGCCGTGCCCCGGTATTACAACCAGCCATCGTGAGGAAGAGACACCTCCATAAAGTCAAAGCAAAAGGTATGTGAGAAAAGCTTCCAGGTCTCCCAAGTATAAACTGACTCAATTGAACAAGGCAGACCCATGACACCGATAACGATGGTATTTCCCACCTAGTCGAATGCGCGATGAGACTCCCAAGGGAGAGTTCGCCGAACTCTTCCGAAGTCCCCCACACGCCCTAACACAAGCAACTCTGTAATGGACAAGACCCCACAGAGCAAGAAAGCAAAAAGCGATTTTCTTTTCAAGTTTTCAAGCATTGGCTACGCTGGTCCCCTAGTGACCAAGTCTAACGGAAGCCCCGAGATGCGGGAGCTGGCGCTGGCGCTGGATGAGAGGCTGCTTTCTCTGTTCCTCCTGCACGACAACCTGCTGCACAAATGGGCGCCTATCAACCTTATGGGCCGTGCTGGCTCAAGCCAACAGTACTCCAGGCACTCTAATGTAAGTACTTCCCCCTCGTCAAATGATGAATGAACTTGCATCCCCTCCGTTCTTCTCTAGAGTTTCCTTTCCACGACAAGAAAAAATTCGAAACTAACATCTTTCTAGGGGTTCTGGATGGAAGAAACTGGTGAAAGAATTAACACTTGGTGGGATTTCGATGTGGGGAATTTTGTATAAGTGGTGATGATTGGTATGATAGGGACTGTTGTATCGTTGTAGCTTTAATTCTGTAGCAATATATCCTGTTTCCTGCAGCCGCTTCGGCGCGCCTTCTCGATATCCTTTCGTGAAGCTGGTACTGTTGGCACTTGCAGCAGTCCATTTTTGCATTTGCATATGCATGACAACTTACCAGATCCCCTCAGCAACCAGCTGCTCTCCACTTCCTGAAGCAACGCAGAAAGTTCGAATGTATCAATGCATGCCCACTTGCCAAAAAGGAAACGTCATGACCACAAAGGTAACTCTTACCTTCATATTTTGAAGTGCAATTCTGATACTAACAAGCTTTTAATAGATCGACATCTCACGAGACCTCCAACGGCAGTGCTTCTAGAAAGTCTTCGGAAGCATGTGAGGCTCTTGAAATCACCTGCATTGTTGTTTCCCAAGCTGTCTGTCACCTCAAGCCAAGCAGTTGATGGCATCATGGTGGTGAACTATCAATTGACCGTGTCAGTTCAATCCGAAATAGGAGGCTGATTCCAGCGTGGATGGTCCTGCTGCCATACAACCAGCACCTCGTTCTTCCTAATCGCAAGCCTCATCGATCGCCACCGCGAACCCTTACGGAAGCCAACCGCAAGGCGACAGAGTGCCAATACCAACGGCGATCA
The DNA here is from genome assembly GCA_002162615.1 of Myriosclerotinia duriaeana. Taxonomy (NCBI): domain Eukaryota; kingdom Fungi; phylum Ascomycota; class Leotiomycetes; order Helotiales; family Sclerotiniaceae; genus Myriosclerotinia; species Myriosclerotinia duriaeana. The sequence continues at coordinate 2,655,274 of NGKI01000002.1, forward strand.
ATCACGTGGTACGGATACGAATACCAATACAGCCAGTAACGACTTATGTTCAAGCAACGCCGTGGTTACGGTGTTCCAGCAACAATGGCATATGATGCTGCTCTTCCTCCTACGTACCACTAAGCACTTGTGGTCAACATTTTGACTACTCATCTGCTATTGATTCGAATTTGGAAGCAACTGCTCCAATTACAGTTATCAATCCATTCCACTCTGCTCCACCACGGAGAAAAGATGTCCATCTTCAAGACAAAAGTCAGCACCCAGCATTCATAGCATGTATGCTGCGGAGAGTGTTGCAATTGCAGCCGCTCAAGTTACCACGCTGGTGCGTGGGACTGCACATCATCCTTGTGTTGTCTGCTGGCTTCAGACAACGTGTGGGAAGTCGGGAGATCATCGACGGAAGCCTTGGACGCCGTGGAGATCTTGAGAGCGGTCATCACAACCAAAAATCTTTCGAGATGAATGGTTCTTGGGTGCACATACCCCTCGCAGCCGAAAGACTCCGTCGAAGCTTCCACTCGGGAAGAAGAAGGGAATGAAGAGCAAGTTCTCCCCTAATTCGACTAATATATCGGCTATATCGGAGAACCACCAGTTCTGAGATTGCTGAAATATTAGTTGAATTAGGAGAGAACTTGCTCTTCTTTTACCAAGCATACGCTGGACACAAACAATGTGGGTAGACCTTTGAGTTTAATCTATATTCTACCTAAAACAGAACACTGATTCGTCTATTATCTAGTCCAAGACGAAACTATGCATGGCCCAGCGACACAGCCAACTTACTGAAGAGATCCTTGAGATTTTCAACCGACTTCATCAGGAGGTGCTTGATGATCTCCTTCCTTGTTTCCTCGTCGACCAGGACGAACCAAAATCTCCTAAGGGTTATGCTAAGCGCAGGTCATAGCCGTGCCTTGAAAATTTAAGATAAGGCAGCCGAAAGACTCCGTCGAAGCTTCCAGGATATCGAAATCCTACCCAACATTACCGTCGACCAGGACGAGCCAAAATCTCCTAAGGGTTATGCTAAGCGAAAATCATGGCCGTGCCTTCAAAATTTAAGGATAAGGCAGCCGAAAGACTCCGTCGAAGCTTTTAGGATATCGAAATCCTACCCAACATTACCGTCGACCAGGACGAGCCAAAATCTCCTCGGGGGTTATGCTAAGCGAAAGTCATGGCCGTGCCTTCAAAACGTAAGACAAGGCAGCCGAAAGACTCCGTCGACGCTTCCACTCGGGATTCACACCTCGACTGTCTGATTGGAAGGTGCTTGTTGAAGGGTATTCGTACCCTTCGGCCATTCCAACGTCACCAAAACCTTCCAATCAGACAGTCCAGGTATCTTCCAACCAATATGAAGCTACCACAGCGCCATGGAGTCGAGCCCCGAAGACCCCTCTGGCGATCCTCGACTGTCTGATTGGAAGGTTCTTGTTGGGGGGTATTTATACCCTTCGGCCATTCCAGTGTTGCTCAGACCTTCCAATCAGACAGTGCAGGTGCCTTCCATCTAAAATCAAGCTACTACTGCGGCCATATGGTCTCCCCCCAGAGACCTTGGGCAAAGTCGAAATGATGTTTAGACAAGAGCCTAATTTTCCTGACCGAGTTCTTGGCTACTTCAAGCGGGGGAGCAATTGGGGTAGATTGAGCAGCTGAGGGATCCGCTGACCGGTACTGATGGAACGACGAGCACTGGCGAGTTTGCCGCTTTAGCTGCGGCTTGTTTTGCGCGAGTGGCAGCAGAAGAGGGCATGGCAGATGATACAGCCGAAGAGGACAGTAGCAAACGATTTGCGCTGGCAAACTGAGCATATGACGGATCCTGATTTACGTCGTTCCGCTGCTTTTTCCAAGCGAGATACAACAACCAGCTTGGCTCTCCGGGGGACTTCATTTTCAGAAGCAACCATCTCCAGGTCTTCCTTAGTCAATTGACCAGAGCTTTTTCTCGGCGGTCGAAACCTGCGTCGGGCATGTGGAGGTTTATTATTGGCGGGGGCGGAGAAAGAGGAGGGGGTTGTAGAATAGAAATACATATGTACGAACCAAAAATTCAAAAATCAACAAAACCAAAAAAAATCAAGTCTATAAACTCCGCTTTCTAGAGAAGTGAATGCACTTGCACTTTACTCTTCAATCTCCCTGTGATCCCCACCTTCTTGAACCCTCCCTCCGGTGCGCGCAAAAACTCGTTGACAGATACTTCGCAATCTAATTATACAAGCCTTTCAACAATCCCAAGTGAGAATCCCCGACTCTCTCTCTCTCTCTCGTACTTGAACAATTCACAGGATCATAAAAAAATTAATCTCAAAAGGAAAAGACGTTGGCTGAATCAAAAGTTCACAGATCTTGATGGTGATGGTAATGGTATTGGGTATTGAAGAAGGGTTCGATGGGCACAAACAAGTTTTTGTCAGTTCAACATAGTGGGTCGAATAGCCGAGGCTGTCCACCAGGTCCTTTCTAATGGAAGCTTATCTTGGTTCCTTCCCATGTATCTGTTCATACCTATTCAGATTCAGTGAATCTTCGATCCTCGACCGCCTGCTTTGATTTCGAGACGTATTATCCCACGCGTTGTATTCCAAGGGTTTTCTGCTGTTCTTCAACCATCCCAATCCATATCCAGCAGATCAAGAGTGGAAGGTGGTTTGCAAGATTTTCACCCCGATTCCGAAGCCACAAACAAAATACCGTGTCACGTTCTATTGCAATTCTTCCATCCCAGCCATGAGTGTCAAAACCGAGTAGGTCCATACCTTTTTCTTTTGAAACCCCCCCCTCCAAATCAACCACCAAACCCCATCCATGCTCCGCCAATCCCATGCCACCATA
>NGKI01000002.1:2659671-2677242 GCA_002162615.1 Myriosclerotinia duriaeana
TCTTCCCCCAAAACCAAAAAAAAAGCCCATCAAATACGCCACCCACCCATCCACCCCATCATATTCGTGTACATATCTCATTCCATTTCCAAGAAAAAAAGTGCCCCATTCCTCTATTCCATCCCCTCCTCCCCATCTCCCCAACAAATAAAAAACGCAATGCCCAAAAACGCCACCGCTACACTCCACAAAGCTCAATCGAGATTCAAACAAAACGCTATAAAGCGAATCGCAAATCGATTAGTAAAAGTCTCCGTATCTGCATCTCTTTCTCCGGCTTTATACATCAATATTCTCTTCAGTTTCAGAGTACGTTCTTCCATATGAACAATCCCTCGTCTCCGACTCAACCTTCCCCTCTTCTCTGCCATCAGCTGTATTCTTATGTTCCCTTCTTCTCTCAAGCTAATTCTTCGTATCCGTGTTGATTCACTTTGCACATATACTCAGCACGTATCATCATCCATTTACCTCCTCGCCACCAACACTGAAGCTTTAGTCCTCCCACCAAAATCTCTCACGCCCTAGGTTTACTCCTCGGCGACAATTCCTCCTCGCCCGATCTCACAACCTTCCCCGTTCCATTCACCTCACGCAACTCTGTAACCCCATCCATAAACTGCTTTCCCTCGCCTGTAGGTGTTATATCATTGTCATCCAAATCCATGTGCGTAACCGATGAACGATGAGGCTCACTACTCGCGGTTCCATAAGGACGAAGAGCCGTGGGTGTAGCCTGTCCAGAAGTATCCAGTATTGGTGGTGTCATATTTGAACTTGATGATGCAGAACTCCTTTCTTTGGAATCTATTAAAGTATCTTTTGGGATCTGGGGAGTAGGGGCATTTGAACTTTTTTCATCTTTTGAACCTTTTGCCTCTTTCAGGACATCTCGCGCCACCTTCTTGGCATCTGTGTTGAGATTCGGGAGGGAGAGCGGGGCCTGTAACATATTAGCATTCTCCTTTCCCATTTCTTTTTCTATGTTCTTCATGTTACGTACCTGCTGAAGATATTGATCCAACTTCTTCTTCAGGATACCCGATCGAACTGGTTTGGCCAGATAATCATTCATACCAGAAGCCAAACACTTCTCTCGATCTCCTTGGATGGCGGATGCCGTCATCGCAATGACAAGAATACCTCTCACCGCATCAATCGGATCTTTACGTAACAGCTTGGTAGCTTCATATCCATCAAGAACAGGCATCTGCACATCCATAAGAATGATATGATATGGAGTTCCTTCTCGAGCCTTTTCTCTAACACGCTCCACAGCTGCTAGCCCATTGTCATAAGCATCAATAGTGTTAAACCCCAACTTTTGCATGAATTGAATCGCAATTTTTTGATTGATAGGATTATCCTCGGCAATACAAATTCGTAGGTTTTCTCGACTGATGTGCGAGAAATCGTTAAATTCAGTAGCAACTGGTTGAGTTCCTGGGGCCTCAATGGGTTTATGCACAACCTCACGTGGAGGTTCGTTTTGGCTGTCCCCAGCAGAGACCTCCTTATTAGCTTTGTTGAAAGTTACCGAGAACCAAACAGTTGTGCCTTGGTTTTCGACACTCTCGAGTTCTATTTGCCCACCCATCATCGATTCTATGAGCGACTTACAGATACTGAGACCGAGACCAGATCCACCGTAGCGACGAGCTGTGGAATTGTCTGCTTGAGAGAAGGGTTTGAACAACTTGAGGACCTGTTGTTTTGGTATGCCGATTCCAGTATCTTTGACCCAAAAGGTCAACTTGACGGCAGCTTGGGTTTCCCAATCAGTCTTAGCACCGACTGTAATGGATCCATTCTCGGTAAACTTTAAACTATTTCCGATGAGATTGCCGAGGACTTGGTGCAGTCTGACTGGGTCACCATAGATCAGAGATTGTGGAAGATTGATATCTTGGATAACTTGCACATTCCTGGAGCTCTTTTTGTCTCTATTACTGTACGAAACGGATCGGACTACTTCTCGTATCATCTCGTCGGCGTTGAATGCTACGATGAAAAGCTTCATCTTGTCTGCCTCCATCTTAGAGAAATCCAGAATATCGTTGATGACAGTGAGCAGCAGATCCGCAGAGACACGGATAGAATCAGCCATTTCAGCCTGCTCCTTGCGAAGTTCACTATCTCGGAGAAGCTCCGAGTTGCCAATGACTCCATTAAGAGGTGTGCGCAGTTCGTGCGACACGTTTGCCAAAAAGATAGATTTAGCTTTAGCAGCTTCCTCTGCCAATTTGACATTGCGAAGTGCCTCTGCCTTCGCCAAATTGGCGCTTTCCTCGGCGTCTAATGCTTTAGCCAAAGCTTTCCTCTGCACATCAACCATGGAATTATTAAACGCCGAAAACTTCTCCACCTCTTTCAAGGTCAACGCATTTGAATAACTAATGCCGATTTGGTTGACCAGTAATTGGAGGACGGTAAGATTTCTGTCGGTGAAGGCATTTGGCTGGCCCTCCAAATAGAGGACACCCAGTAACGGTTTGGTGCCATGGCAGATTGGAAGAGCAATGACCGATTTGCCGAGAGGATTCCGAGCAGACCAGGCAGGATTGACATTACTGAATCTTTCATCGTTGATGAGATCAGGTAAGAAAACAGTCTCCCGGAAACGCGTGCAGTAAAGAATCACGCCTTCAGCAACCAAAGCCGTTTCACCCAAGGGCAATCCGGGTATGTGAGCCACAGCACCTCTTTCTGGGTTACCAGATGCAGCTATGCTCCAGCCAATAGGATCATCTTCTTCCACAATGATTGCAGCAAGTGACGCCAAGCCTCCACAATTTTGTAAAATGATTTCACACATCGTTTTGAGCAACTCATCAACCTGCAGCACACTAGAAATAACTTGCGAACTCTCAAGAATAGATGTTAGGTCCAGCATATCTAAAGCTGGAAGGCCAGAACCTGCATCGGCTCTTGCCGCGCCTCCTTGCCAGGCACCAATTCTATCGCCTTTAGTCTCGGCGATGTTGGTATGAGCCCGTTGCTGTTCATCATTCTCGTCTCCCTCAAGAGTATGATATGTTGCAGATGCAGAGTCGCCAGCAAAATCTGTTTGCGTGAAAGCCTCCACGTACCGAGGGTTGCGAGTGGGTCCCTGGAGGAGAAGACTATGCTCAATCTCAATATGCCTGGCAATCCCTATAGCTCCAAATTGTCTGTAGAGCATAACTAAAAGATCGGGGGAGTCAGCAAATGCCTATTGGGGAGATGATTTGGAGGAAATTGAGGAATTTCAGTTGCCTAACACGAGCTCAAGAAAGATTTGAATGTCCAGCTGTATTTGCAACGGTGAAATAAGGTAAAAGGGATAAGAGAAAACTAGCAATAGGAGGGCATATGAGCTTACTGGTTTCTGACAAAGCTGCCTTTGCCGGTCTTCGAGAACCGGCACGTAATAGAAAGCCCGCGAGGAGAGAATTCCCCAACGCTTCCTCGAAAACAAAATCATTTGAAGAAGCATGGTCCAAAGCTTCTTCGTAATGTCTCAGCGCCCCTCCATGATCATTCTCCATTTCAGATACCTGAGCTGCAAGCAATTTTGACCAGGCCAGATAATTGACATCGGAAACAACCTGCCAATCTTCAATCTTCTTCTTGAAATATGAGACTTTCTCTTTAGTCGCGTTCAATGCATCACCAAGACTTGAACCGCCATTCCCGCCCAAACCTTTAGTCGTCGATTGAACAAGAGATTGCTGTTTGGCCCAGAAAGATGCAGCCAAGGAGAGGCCATGAAAGAACATCAAGAAGCGTGTGTTACGAATGGACCACAACGAATCGATGTGCTCCAAGAAGGCCTCACCTAGAGTGATCGCAGCTTGATAATGGCCGTAAAGAAACAAGGGTACAATCTCAAATCCTTCATAAATCATAATCGACCGGTGACTATTAGTTAAGCTACTCCTCAACCATGCTTTGTACAGCAAAGAGTTATGCGATGCATCGTTCAAGCATTCCGTTGGGGAATTAGTCATCGTCTTGCCTTGTAAAGCCCTGCATACTTGTCTGAGAACAATAAGCATTGTGCCCCCTCTACCGTCCACCTGCCAGTCAGGCACTTCTTCACAGCCGTAGGTGCAGAACGATTCAAGATCTGCGAGATTTTCCGAAGCGAAGAACTTGAGTGTGCCAACAAAACCGAAATTAAGAATCGTTGATATCCTGTCACCAGCTTGAATGGTATATTCAAGGGCACCCTCCAATTGACCGACCGATTTTGAGAGTGGCCAGTGGACGTGCCCAACGAAAAGAGAATAAATGGTACCGCCTCGGCCTAACGTATAAATGTCTCGCCATCGTTCCATCAAAGCCAGTGAGACATTACCCATGTCACTTGCAAACTGGATCATGTTGAATCTTGCAATTGCTATAGTAGCCAGGTGAAGAAATGCCATTCCAGCTTGAGGAAAACTGCCCCGCACTAGGTGAGTCTGAACCATGACAATCGTCATTTGATAAAAAGTCAAGGTATCAGACCAGAACGCAGTACTGATGGTCTCAACCAGTACTGCACCGACAGCAGCAAGATTTGAGTCTTTCATCATTGGCTTCTCAATCACGAAGTTCGCGTCAATTGATTGAATTTTCGAGGAAAGGCGTTTAAACTCCAAGTCACACTTCTCGAAACTTGGCTTTTCATCAACCTGAATATCCAAAGCTGCCAAACATTGTTTCAGTGCCTCAAAAGCACTTCTTGAATCGCCCTCTTGTGAAAAGGTTCGACTCTGAAGTACCCAAGCTGGAGATTTATCGACCGGAGTCTTGGCATTTTGAAAGATGATTGACAATAATCGTTTGGTTTCCTGATAATGACCCATGTAGAGATAACATTCTGCAGCTCGAGTGTAGAGTTGGAGTGTCTCGTCATAGTAGCAGTCGGGATCTCCCTCGTTCCATGAGTTTTCCTGTAATAATTGAAAGCAGACAGCATAAAATCTAGCAGCAGTCGGTCTAGCCCCGCTCTCAGCGGCGGCCGTAGCACAATCGAATAGTAACTTCCTGAATGGATGTCTGTGAGCTTCCCGTTCGATGATGACATCAACACATTCACAGATGTGCGATGCCGTCACATCTCGAGATCGCTCATCAGAATTGTAATATTTCATAAGCGTCTGTGCAATTATATAATGCATCGCGGGGCCGTTGCACTCCCTTAATGACGACGCAGCTTGAATGTACCTATCATGTGCAAAACGAAAGCGATCATCGTCCTGAGTTGCGACAATAATATAAGCTTGAATGGCGGCTTGAAGCCCTCCGATGGCGTCTTGTTGAGTGTGAGATAAACAATAGTACCTATCTGGAGCACATCCGATCATGTGATCACCAGAATCAAACTCGCCACTCATAAGTCTTTGAACCAATTCGAATGAAAATGTCGTCCCAATGAGGGAAGCCCAGGCAAGAATGGATCTTGAAGCTGGCGGTAGTTCATTCAGACGGCTGGTGACAAACTCAGTGTTCAATACGTCATTGTAACTTTTGGTTTCAAAGTTCTTAAAAATCCTATCAAGATCGTATTTCCAGAGATTCTCCTTGTAGTCATACCATATACACTGTTTTCTATGGCAACTATCCAATAACTCGCGAATATAAAAGGGGTTACCAGCCGTCTTCGATTGTATGACTGCGGACAATGGAATGATATCGACCTTTGGTCGGCAAAGAGTGGCGGAAATATACTCCAAGATGTCGTCTTCAGTCAAAGGCTTGAGTGCAATTCGAGTGATGCCAATACCATTGTGCCTGACGTGCTCTAGGTAAAGTTAGCGAGTTCCCTATTTCAAAAGTGCGGGCGTGCAAACTGATACCCTCAACGCCTGGAGGCTCCAATATCCCCTTTATTCTTTCAGGTAGAGTCCCTTCAGGGCGATAAGTTACAATGATCACCATCTTCATCCGTGCCGATATAATTTGGGTTATCAAATCCAAAGATTCGTCGTCCGCAAACTGTAGATCATCTAGGCAAAAGCATATAAATTTATGTTGCGCGAAGACTCGAAGAACATCCAGGAACGTATTCATCAGCCGCACAGATTTGGTTGAGGAGCCGGCTCGAAGGAAATCTTGGGAACTCTGGGAGCCGAGTGTAAGATTGTAGAGGCTACCTTGGCTCGAAGGTGAAGAGTCACGGCGTCTGAACTCTGCCCTCACACTTTTGTTGTACCCTTGAGATAATTGCCCAGATGAGGAATTGGTATTGGGATTGGGAGTGGGTGACGGCGACATAGGACCGAGTAAAAATTCGGGTAGTCCCAGTACTTTATGGAGTAGAGGCCACGCAGGCCTGACGTATTGTTTCAAAACCGAATGAAATGGGGTGTCTGTATTACTCTCAGAGAAGACTTGCTTAAAAAGACTTGACAATAATTTAAGCACTGGCCCAAACGGAGTCTTTTTTGTCTGATCAAATTTAGAGCTTGCAAAATATCCTCGCCGCCTTGCTTCGATATGGACTGACTGCACAAGACAACTTTTTCCCAGCCCAGCTGCTCCTGCTATGCTTATGACCTCGCATCTACCCTTTCGTCGGAATTTGTTAGTGTTGCGAGTACTGGTCAGGCTCCCTACGGCATCAGAAGTCACCTTAGCGTGGTTATCGCCAATCACACTATCTGTAGGACTTTTCGAATCTAAAGACAATAGAGAGTCGGTTCTCTCCCAAGATTTCAAAGTTGGATTCGAACGATTAAGATCATATCCCTCGATCACATTATCCTGTGAAGTTGAGTTGGAGCGAAATTGACTTGAGCTGCTTCTTTGACTTCTGTGATCTGGGGGTAACAACAAATTGGTAGTACTAAATGAACTTGTCCTTCCATCGGCAGAACTTGTGTTGTCTTCGCTGGAAAAGTCTCCGGCAGCCATAGCCGCATCAAAGCCTTCGAGGCGTCCTTCCGATAAGCTAGAGCTGGAGGATAAGCTGCTTAGGTCCTGTTTTTGCGAGGTAATATGTCTTCGAGCAACCTTGTCGATAACCTTGACTACTTCATCATGCTCCTTTGATCTTCCAATCATGATGGCGGGAAGTATGAAAAATGAAGAAACATCTTTCGTAGCAATACGCCAATTCTTCAAAGCCGTCGAATCTCCAGCTCCCAGAAGTCTCCGTACTTCTACAAGATCGTGTCTTAGACCACTGACGCTGTGGTACCGTTCACTGATGTTCTTAGCAGTCATTTTCTGGATGATTTTGCTAATGACGTCGGGAATATCTAATCTGATGCTTGATACCAGTGGGAGACGTCGTCCTAGTACACCTTGTATGATATCCATTGGAGTCTCTCCTTCGAAGGCAGCCTGTTGGGTGAGCATAGTCCAAAACAATATTCCGAGGGAATAGATATCAGTGCGGCTATCAGGTTCAGCAGGCATGCGGCCAGTCTGTTCTGGTGACATGAAAGTGAGTTTAGTCTTCGCGCCTAGTTCTTTCGTCAAGGTAGACCATCCCGTACTGGTGAGGCCATGTTCAAAAGTTCGCAGGCCTGAGCCAAAATTTATCAACTTGACTTGGCCCGTCTCCGCGTTCATGTGAAAAGCATCCCCCCTAATCTCTCCGTGGACCAGCCTTTGACCGTGATGAAGTATCTCCAAGCACTCCGTAGCTCCCACCGCAAAGTCCAGAAAAGTCTGCAATGGCACCACATCACACGGTGCGAACGATTCATCCCGAAATGCCTCATGTTTATCCCCCACCTTCCTTCCCTTATACCAAGCCGGGCCATAGTCCACCAATTTTTCCAGATAGTTGTGCCCCGGATGCTCGAAAATGCAGACAACTGTAGGACCCTTATCACCTTGTTGACTCGGTAGCTTCACCAGATCTATTGGCGTTATAATATGATTCCCATCTGGATCCACGACCCTGATTACATTTTGACATATATGAAAGGCCCTTTCTTCTCTCAAGGCATGGGATGAGATGCGCGCGATGACTGGTATCCCACTGGAACTGCTACGTGCACTCCTGACGCTCCCTTGATCGGAAACGTCATCGTGAAGAGTGCCAGAATCGCTTCCTCCATTTTCACTATCCGTAGTTCTCGTTCTACTCGTACCTCTGGTTCCAGGTCGGGGGGAGTTTTGTTCGGACCGTGATGTTACATTACTGTGTCGACTTTGGGTAGAAGTATGCTTCGTTCCGTTGACCTGCCTATTTAAAGATTGCTCATCAGTTTCTTTACCTCCGATATAACCAGCAATTTGACTCTGCCTATGCCCATTCCCATTCCCATGCCCATGCCCATGCCCATTGAATCTTGCCAAGAAGGGAGAACCTACCAGTTATCATAGCTAGAATGAAAAGGCTCTTTCGATTCATCCCAAGTATACCCGGCGATCTGCGAAAGCCTCTCAAATATTCTCGGTGGCGGATCCAAAACGCCATCAAAATTGAATACATCCCCCACGGGAACATTTCCCTCCATATTTCTTTCGCCGGCCAAGAACCCTCTCTTCACCCACTTCCTATCATCGCCCAATTCGTAAATGTCGGAGTCGGAGTCAGAGTCGGAATCGGATAATACGGATATGCTAAATGTCGCATGTGTTTCACAGGGGTGATGTGAGATATTGATCTTTGGGGGACACGGGTGGAATCTTCGAATTTGGAGGAGATCGATATTCGGTAGTTTGGCAGTCGAGAATGTTGATGCGCCTGATTGAAAGTGATTTAGCGCTGAATAAATAAATCTACGTCATGCTAAAATATGAGTATATGTACAAGGTTTGTGACCAGGGATGATTTTTAATCGAGAAGCATCAAATTCAGATAATCAACTATTGACACTATTAAGAATTTGTAAAAGATCTCTTTCATTTAGGTAAGATTACTTATTTAATATATATATTCCAACTAATCTAATAAATCTACTAAAACTGATAACTTACCTATCCTCTACTATAAACCAAAGCCTACTCGTCCTTATTCAGCTCGAAACCTAACCTAACCACCATACCTAACCATCTAATCTAGGCTCTGAGCTCTAAGCTCCTCATCAAAACACACAGAGAATACCTTCCAGTTCCGCCTGCAAACAATTTCCCGCTGCAAACACACTAGGTACGTACGGTCTTGATGATTTACGAATCACGTTACGTCATATTAGCATGGGTAGCAGTACTCTCTCAATCATGCAATTCCTCAACGAACAACCCAAAGATCGAAAACAGTCCACGAATATAAGAAAAAATTGTTCTATTTTCTATTCTGATTCTAACATAGCATGCAGACCTGCTAAGCTATATGATTGGCCCTAAGGTGTTACACCATCCCTATTTTATACATGCATGCCATCCTATCCCTCCCATCCATCCATCCATCATCTTACTTCATGTCAAATATGGTATTGTAAACGCTTCAAGTAAAAAAAAAGAGATCCGTATCTATCTAAGATCGCAAATGAAACAACATGTTGAAATGAAAAGGTGGTCATGCCGGATTGAGCCAACTAAGCTGTTTGTATGGCCCGGCGCACCAAATATTGTATGACATGCGCGCTGAATGTGCATTAAGAGACACAGCCGATGGTAGTATGTACTTTTCGAGGATATCTCATGGTTCAATCGATCCAACTCATTGACCCATATGGTATCCGGATTACAATAGAATTTATGCCCCAAACTTCGCTTGTCCATTACCGAAGCTGAAAGAATTGTGCTTTGGTAAGGTATCCTACAAGAAAACAATCTATGTGCTGCCAACGGCGTTTTTGGCAGCGTTGATATATTCGCTTGCGTGGATATCGTATGAGGGTGCGAATCCACCGAGGAGGAAGAAAATGGTTGAAACAATACCACCGAGGACGATGACCTTGCGGAGGATTGGTCGACTGGAACCAAACTCTGCCCATTGGCGTCCACCTTCAGCAAGATAACCCTTAATCTTTTCAGCACCGAGTTTGAACCAAACCATTCCACCAAGGGCGATGGCATATCCGAAGCATTGAAGGGGTGTGATGAAAGTTCCCCAGATAATAACTGAAAGGCAGACGAGAAGAATATCCTTCAAAACACCGCAGAGGGTGAAGATGAGAACGGATGTTTTGCCGATCTAAAAATATTGTTAGCTATTGATTTGTCATTCACCTCGAAATTTAGCCTACCAAGAATACAACGGAAACGTTCAACATGAATGCGCACATGGCGTTGGCCAAAAGAGTCCAGAAGCCAACATTGTAGAAATCGCCCATTGTCATGGTTGGTATTTCCCAGAAAAGTGCGACCACGAAGTTCATGATGGCACAAACTGGGGCGAAATAGTAGAGAGATACTAATGGATCCATCTTGAACTCGGCAGAGCTGAGAAGTCTTTGAACCATCACAATTCGAATAGCCTCGAAAACGATACCACCAATTTGGAATAGAACACCGATGACAACAAAGTCGATTTCTCCAATGGATGCAATAACCACACCAATGACAATGAAGGAGACATTGAAGAGGGTCTTCATGTTTGGCTCAGCAACGCCAAGGGCCCAACTGGTGAGTAAGACTGCGACAGGAGTAGTAGCCTACAATCAGGGGTCAGCATTATGCAGTAATAAGATCTACAGCTGTTCAACATACCTTGAGCATCTGAATGAAGGAAACACTGAGATATAGATATGTTAAGTTTCCGCAGATCAAACTCAAACTGAAGAAGATTCCAATTGGCACAATAGCTCTCAAGTATACACGCCCCGTCATCTTGACCGTCTTTCGTCCATCGAGAAGGTTGGTTGTTCGTGCAAGAATCTGGGTCATCAAAGTCGCAAATCCAAGATGCCATGATGTAAGGAAGATTGGGTAGTCTGCAGAACTGTCAATTCATTGTCGCAAATGGGAATTGTGAGTTGGGAGATGACCAAGGGGAACATACGGAATCCAACAGTCGATAAAATCCATTTGTTAAATAGGATAACACTGGAACTAAAGAAAATCCATGTCCTTTGGGAAGAGGTCAGCAAAGAGTTGTTTCAATTGATTTATTGGATTTTGACTGACATGACATAGAATGCTGGGTGTATGGCAGACTTTGGAGGCTCTGATTTCTCGGCGGCAGGGTTAACTGTAGGAAGGACAGGAGAATCTGCCGATCTGGAGACCTCCCCGGAAACTCGAACTTTCTCTTCAGTCATGATTGCGACTCTTCTCTTATTTCTTTTGGTTTTGAAGAATTGATGAGGTATGGAATCTTCAAATTTGTTGAAGATGGATGGACAAGTAATAGATGATGAGTTTTGTACAGCCCTGCTAGAGTTCACAATCTAAAAGGGTGTGCGCGTTTCTTGTGGTGTGCCAAGCACTTAGATAGTGATCGGAAAAGGTTTAGAATGTTAATGGTAACCTGGAAGTGATTGTCGAAATTTATGCGACTTATTGAGATTGAAGATTGAAGATTGAAGATTGAAAAGACTGGAATTTGGTGTAACTACCAATAGACAAGATGAAGAAGACGAAGAAGTGAATCGAGAGGAGAGGGGAGGAGAGGAGAGGAGAGGAGAGGAGAAGAAAAGAGATGTAAATGACAGAAGATTGAAATGCACGGGTGAGAGAGAAGGTTATCTTTTTGAATACCTAGTACCTACTAGGTAGTCCACGGGTAGGTAGGGTAGGTAAATGATTTGATTTGGTTTTTGGTTCAAGTTCTCGAACTCATCATTATTACCTACTTTACTAGGTGGTTAGAGTATTATAGTACCACTGTACGAAGTACCAGGTACCTACTTTGTACCTCCATTATTAAAAATGTATACCTAGTAGTACCTAGTAGTAGTAAGGTTTAAAGTGGAGATTCGCATACAAAAATAATGGGCCGAGATAAAATTATATAACATACTAGGTCTTTATGGTTAGCCGTAAGGGTATTTCATAGGTAGGTAGCTGGAGGTATTTACCAATTCCAGGTTGCTCTATTCTATTTTGGGTTATAACTATAACTCAAAGTAGGTAGTTTACTGTAATATGAATACCTACCTAGGTAGTAGCTAACAGTACCTAGGTAGGTAATAGGAATAATGAGGTCCCAGCAACATCTAAAATCGATTCCAGATTCAAACTGTGGCTTGTTTAAGCTTACCTACCGGTAGTCACGACTCAAGGAATAATCCCAACCGGCAAACGCGCAATCACTTCACTTTGATGATTTTTTTTTGGATCTCCCCCCTTTTTTCCCTTCACAGGCAATGACAGGGTTATGAAAGTGTAGGACCTGTAGGTAGGTTGAATACAACCACCCCAAACAACTCAATTGGATCAGTTGTATACTAAATAAAGTAACAACCCGCCGAATAACTCTCCATCAAACAACCAACACTCGCCCTGAACATTATCACATTGCTGCACAGTGCACAGCCATCTGATTGATCATCATCAAATAACTACTCGATGCTCAGTGTTGAAGGTTGAATCTTTGGCTAAGTTAGACTAATAAACTACTAGATACTCACTTCCTAAAGGCGATACCCGTTTGTTGTAACTTGTAAGGGTTCGGGCGCCACCTCCTGAATATTTAACACTTTTTCTTTCCCCTTTCACCTGGCCTTTGCTCATCTCATCTATCAAAGGTTACACCAATCAATCTACCTATCTATCAATTGCATCATCATCATCATTATCATCATCATCATTGGCCTCTTCCCCCTTCCCCCTTCCCCCTTGCCCATTCACGATAAACCTCAAATCTAAATCTAATTACCTGGTCCCATCTGGACTTTCTCCAGAGGGGTAGCGAAAGGTTCAAAGCTCAATTTGGCAAATTGCCTATTGTACGATTTACTCTGAAGAAATTACTAGAGTGTGTTGATCCGTTTCATATCTTCATGTGTCAACGTCAATCCTGGAATCCTGGTGGTGTAGCCGAAGAAATGTGGTTCTCACGGTTAGAGAAGTTAGAACCCTCGAGTCACCGCAGAATGGTCGGTCTGGCATTATCATACTATTACTACCAAGTCTTATAGATGAGATGCGGAAAAGTTAAAAAGCAGACCAACAGTTGGACTGGTACCAGTAGGTACTGACTCCTAGGCATATTCCCAGTAACCTTCACCTCACCTCACTTCAACGTTACTTGCAACCGATGATGTTCATTTGAATAAGACTTCATATCTTTTTATATCTCGCAAGTGGTTTGAAGATCGACAAATAATCCATGTTGATATTCATTTGAAGCGGCCTTGATTCGAACGCTCTTCCAAGTTCCAACAGATTATTGCAGATAAGTAGAATTGTGAATCTTATCACAACGCCGGCTCTATGCATGATGCTTCCCGAGGGGTTCCTGCATTGTGAATTTGTGGTAAATAACGGTGAAGATGTACAACAGTACAACAGTACAAGGGAAGAAACTTGAGGACTTTTCCATGTCGATCAAGGAAAGATTTGGATTTTGAGTAGTAGATCTGTTAAGTTGGTTAGATTTGTAGGTAGATTACTCAATGTTGTTGTAGTACTTGATCTAGGTCAAGACCATCAAAGGTTGCAAGAATTGATCGTCCTTTATGGGCTCGACGACTCGACGACTCGACGACTCCAAGATGATTGAGATGATTGAGATGATTCTCTTTGAATGTGGAGATGGATTCGAAAGAAGAAACGTTTCGAATGATATTCTTAGCCCACTCACGGTTTGGAATTTAAACCACCTGGGCAACCTAGGATGATCTAGTTTGTAACTTGTCACTCTTTTATAAGGTTACCATTAAAAGTTCCCGATGCCATATTGCATATATTGCAGGTGATACCAGGTGCCGGTGGGCATTAAATTTTAATACTAATGTACCCTTTTCCCTTTTCCCTTTTTCGTTGTTTGATGTATGGATGCTCGCTTCCGATATAGTAATAAATCAAGTTGAGGTTTTTATATTATTCTTTTAACAAGATCCAAGAATCATTTTTTATGCCGAGACTGAACCAATAAATAAGCTTTCATAACCCATGTTTTCCTCCGATTTCATTTCATTCTTATCTGAATCTGGTTGTACCCGTTCGTTGTAGGTAGGTACTTCGTAGCGTGTCTACTATAGACTATTATCTGTCAACCGCAAATCCAGATGCTGCGTCTGTCCCTGGGAACATTTATTCACCCTCCCACCGTGTCCCACGATGCCACCTCCCTCATTACCCTAGTCAAAAATTAATTTCAATTATTAGAAAGTCCAATTATTACCTACCTAGTATCCCGTCTAGTAAAAATCCCCTCTACTCTATGAAGTAGGTCCTTTAATTAATCCTGGTAAAAGGTACGTGGGCACTGGCCTAGCTATTTTACCCTCATTTTCCTCATTTTAACAACCTGGAACCCACCTACTAGGTAGATTCCCCAACCCAGTGGCAGTGTCCCATTATTATTTTTCGAGTGCTGTCAATCCAATCGTACCTACTGCTTGCTGGTGGAACAACGAGCATAAGGGAAAAGTACATCTAGCCACCTTTATTACTTTCACAATCTTGTACATTGTTAAGACCTTTCATCCCTCTTTCACCTCAAGAATATCTCCAATTCATATTTCAATCTCAATCTTCAAAACACAATCATATAGATTTCAAAATGGCAGATATGTATGTATCCTCCCCCTCCTCTTCTTCCACTTCCCTCACACCCCTCCTACGCCTCCATCCTCTCCCTCTAAAGTTTTTATTGCATCTTTAAGCTAATTGGATTTTGTAGTAACGTTGATGTTCTCGTTATTGGAGCTGGACCAACTGGTCTTGGAGCTGCAAAGCGTTTGAATCAACTTGTGAGCTTTGTCCTACACACCGCCAACTCCAGGGTACCTTTGTACTGATCACAATCGCAGAATTCCGCATCTTGGATGATCATTGATTCGAATGAAACTCCAGGAGGTCTCGCATCTACCGATACAACTCCCGAGGGCTTCGTAAGTTCTTCCCAAAACCCAATGGCCAATTGTGGCAAATACAGCTTTCTAACACATTATATACAGCTCTACGATGTTGGCGGACACGTTATCTTCTCCCATTACAAATACTTCGACGACTGCATTGATGAGGCCTTGCCAAAAGAGGATGATTGGTACACACACGAGCGTGTCTCTTATGTCCGCTGCAAGAACCTTTGGGTTCCTTACCCATTCCAAAATAACATTTCCGTTCTGCCAAAGGAGGAACAGGTCAAATGTGTCGATGGTATGGTAGATGCTGCATTGGAAGCCCGCACGGCTTCAACAAAGCCAAAGGATTTCGATGAGTGGATCGTTAGAAATATGGGTGAAGGAATCGCAAATCTGTTCATGAGACCATACAACTACAAGGTCTGGGCAGTTCCCACCACAGATGTTTGTACTCCCCTTTTAATTCTGCTACACAAATGTTTGCTAATAATACGAAAGATGCAATGCGCATGGCTCGGTGAGCGTGTCGCAGCTCCAGATGTCAAGACTGTCGTTAAGAACGTTATCCTCAACAAGACCGCTGGAAACTGGGGTCCTAACGCCACCTTCCGCTTCCCTGCTCGTGATGGTACTGGTGGTATCTGGATTGCCGTTGCTAAGACTTTGCCAAAAGAGAAGACCTTGTTCGGAAAGGAAGGAGAGGTTAAGAAGGTCGATGCTGATGCGCACACTGTCACTCTTTCGAGTGGTAAGACCATTGGTTACAAGAAGTTGATCACAACCATGGCTGTGGATCAACTTGTTCAACAAATGGAAGACAAGGCACTTATCACTTTGAGCAAGGATCTATTCTACTCAACAACTCACGTTGTCGGCGTTGGAATTAGAGGAGAGCGACCAGCTAACATTGGAGACAAGTGCTGGGTAAGTTCACCACCAATATTATTGCCCGCTATCTGTTTTTCTGCCAAGGCGGTGACCCCTCAAAATTCTTGGCTTAAATCCCTAATTTATCTCGTGATCACGTGCTGACCAATTTCAAGCTCTACTTCCCAGAGGACGACTGCCCATTCTACAGAGCAACCATCTTCTCAAATTACTCCCCATATAACCAGCCAGAGAAATCCGTCAAGCTTCCTACCATGTACCATGCAGATGGTAGCAAGCCAAAGTCTTCTGAACCTCAAGAAGGACCTTACTGGTCCATTATGTTGGAAATCTCACAATCTTCCAAGAAGGCAGTTGACGTCAAGAACATTCTTAAGGATTCCATTCAAGGTCTCATTAACACTGAAATGATCAAGTCTAACGATGAGATCGTCTCTACTTATCACAGAGCTTTCGGTAAGAAAACCCCGACCCCACTTCTACATCCTCTCAACCACCAAACCTGCCCCTTGCTACTTAGACGAAGGCTAATACCCCATAGATCATGGATACCCAACCCCAAGCTTGGAACGTGAGGGCGTCCTGAAGGAATTGTTGCCAAAGCTTCAAGAGAAAGACATCTATTCTAGAGGACGTTTCGGTTCATGGAGATACGAAGTTGGAAACCAAGACCACTCGTTCATGTTGGGTGTTGAGGCAGCTGATCACATTGTAAACGGCGCTGTTGAGCTTACTCTCAACTACCCAGATTTCGTCAATGGTAGAAAGAACACTGAGAGAAGACTCGTTGAAGGCGCTCAAGTCTTCCAAAACAAAGATCTACCTACACGCCTCGCCAACTAGATTTTTGTTTAGAGGTTCGGAAGAGGATAGACGGACGGAGAAGAGTCTACTACAATTGCTGTGTGCCTCTCGCGTTTAGCGAAGTTTGAGAGGGCGCCTTTTGATGCATCTAGGTTTGTCTGAGATCTGCTGGTGTTTACTTGTTGCGACTTAGATACACACATTTGCGATTTGTACTCGTATATCGGTTCTGTTATTGAAGACTAGATAGCGAGATTTCTTTTGAAGAGCTTGTTAATTTGCTACTTTTTAGAAATAGATTCTAAATAGAGACAATTTAAAATTTTACAACTTCAATTTGATGGTTTCTTGAATCTGGATGCAAATCAAGGAGTTTTGAGACTATCTTATAGAGTTATACCTTCTTCACCGTTACCCCTTTGACACCGCCCCTCTTATGCATTGTACAAATTCCCAATTGTCCATCTCAAAATCGCTACCTTTGATACGGAGTAAGCTGATGTTGATATTCAAGGTTTGGGGGGCAGAGGGTAGGGGGCAGAGGGGGAAATGAGTAAATGGGTGTATGGAAATATGGATATATGGATATGTATATATGGATATATGATTCTATTGGGTTATAAGTTTGAATATACCTATTCTAAATGTCGTGGTATATATATATATATATGTATATATATATCGTGTACAATGTACAGTGTACGGTGAGTGAGTGTACGGTGAGTGTGTGTATGTATGTATGTATGTATGTATGTATGTATGTATGTATGTATGTATGTATGCCGTGTAGGCTTTTGAGCTTTGAGTTTTGCGATGTGGAGGTGGAGGTGGTGGTGGTACAGTAGCACGGTGGTGGAAATTGGAAATGGGTAGGGTGGTGGGGTGGTAGGTAGGTAGGTGGGTAGGTGAGTTAAGTTGAGGTTTTAAGTTGAGGTGTTTGGGTGTTTGGGTGTTTAGGCGAGCTCTGGGGATTTCTGGGGAATTTTTTCTTTTTTTTTGGTGGTGTGGGTGGTAGGTAGGTGGTGTGGTGTGG
>NGKI01000002.1:2677570-2702243 GCA_002162615.1 Myriosclerotinia duriaeana
TGAGCTCGAAGTGTCGGTATATGTTTTTTGGTTCTTGTGGGGGAGTACTAGGAGGATTATGAAGGAAGTATGGATTTAATGGATTTAATGGATTAATGGATTAAAGCGATGGCTTTGGTGAGTTAATGGATGGATGGATGGATGGACAAGAATCCTTCTTATGGATGTATTGATTGCAAGGAGGGATAGTAATGCTTACTTCTTAGTTGAGATAGATACTGCGAGTTTATATCGCGGCTATGTACTTCGTACAGTAGATGTTGATTGAGTTCTCGAGACGCAATTTATGGAGTAGTGTTGAGAGAATGGGGAGGAGAGATTGGGGGATTTGATTTCGATTATATGGGTAGAGTAGTGGTATATGGATTCTGGGGTGCTTTTTTTTCTGATTATGGATTCAGTTGATGGTGATTTATGGGGTAATGCTTGGCTTGGGTGTGGTGGGTTGAGACTTTGATGTATATGATGTTGGTGGTTTGGATGTGTGCTCTGGTTGAGAAGATGGCAACTGAAGGAGTCGTGTGTAGTCGCTTTGTGTTGGTGAGGAGGAGTGAAGAGGAGAGTTGAGATTTGAGGGAGATTTGAGGGAGGTTTGGGAGGGGAGAGAGGGGGATTGAGGTTTAAGAGGAGAAGAGGGGATGAGGGGATGAGGAAAAGAGAGAAAGGGGGGGGGGAGAATCTGGGATAAGATGGAAGGTTTGAAATGCAAAGTTGTGTTTGTTGTGAAAGGATTGATGGTTTGGTTCGATGGTTTGATATATCTACTCCATGCACATGAATCTCCTCTTCATACATGTCGCCACGTTGAAAGATACAATTTGCAAAAGGTAGGGGAGGTGAAAAAGAAAGATAATGATAATGATAGAAAGGTGGCGAGGATATGGTAGGAGAATAGATTGATAGTACAGTCGTGTTTTGGAGTTACATGTAATCCATTCGAGTAATAGAGTACAAGTTACAAGAGAACTATTTCCTCGGAGCTCTCTGGCTTTAGAAATTTTCTCTTTTCTTCACTGCTTCGTTCTTGTTGGATTATTGCTTAAGGTTGTATACCATATTACCGTACTTCTTTCTTATCAAGCTGATTAGAGGGGTTAGGACCGGGATTTTGGTCCTGGGTCCTGGGTCCTGAGTTGATTCAAGTGCTGGTCTGTGGGGTATTTGGGATTTCGATGTCTAAGTTTCAATAGTAGTGTGCAATTTCGAGCTGGTGCGTGGGATTGATTACTGATTAGCATGTTTCCTTCGATGCTCGTTTTATACGGGCATGTATTGGTAGTGCTCAGGGGATGGCGCACGGAATAATCTCCTTGTCAACTCTTCACAAGCCGAAGTTTTTGTGATTAGTTTCGTTTGCTATTTAGTATTTGCAACAGCTGATTTCTCAGCTCTGCGCCAAAATTCAAATTCAAATTTCAACGAAAAGGATTATACGGTCCACTATATGTTGCTTTCGAGTTTTCAAATGAATGCGGATATTGTATAAACGAAAATATTCTCCTATCTAGAACTGTACCGACCAAGTCTCTCCACAACCGGGCCTTTCCCAATCCCCCACCCCACCCCATACCAATTCCAAATCCATTTCCTCATTCGTGCAGTACCTGCATCACATATCACATTCGCAGCCTCTCATTCCTTAGCCCGCTCAAAGCCACGAGGCAAAGGACCGAGAAATGGGTTGGGGGAGTAGCGGGGTGCTCCACATGAGGAGATACAGAGGTGCCCGAGGAAACCGTGGGGGGGAGGTCGGTCGAGGATTCTCGGATGTAAGGGTGCGATGTTGTATGGACCGTAGCGTGTGATGGGTTTGGCATTCCTGTGAGCGCACTTCACATGGTTACAAACGTCACAGGTGGGCTCGTGGAATGGTGGATTGGGAATAGGTTATCGAAGGTCGGCGATTAGAACACGAGGGATGGGACGGGGTTATAAATTATAGAATTGTGAGATTCTCTTTCTTTGAAGTGAGAAGTTGGGTTGGAGAATGTAGGTATAGATACACATATAGAGAAGGCCCTTTTGCCGTTTCAAAACGATGCCGTTCGGTCGGATAGTCATCGCATACAGCGTTTCAAGTGGCAAATTAAGTAAGTACGACAAAACAACCCACATAACTCCAAAGGTTCTCTTTCTGGAATCTCGTAGAATTCCGTACTGCATGAAGAGGTACCAGTCTAAATGCCATCTCAGCAGCACCATCGAGATTCATAAAGTGTAAGATTACATGTGCAGCATATAATGCATTGATTGAGTATGAAATCCCCCTTTCTTGATAAATTGATGCATCGAGATTGGATTGAGATGATCATCTGCTATATCTATCTCCTCCCCGTTTCCCCAAGGTATTTTGACATCTGAAAGGTATGTCATGCATGTATATCTTTGTGATAGTCAATTAGATTAGAGCTCTACCCTTTTCGAATAATGGCTGTTTTGGAGAATGTTAGCCGATTAATTTCAGGGGATGGAAGATTGGTAGGAATACTAACGGAAGAATATTTTCCTTTGTGCAAATGGAATACTTGAATTGCTCAGATGGTTGAAATTTCGTGTTTCGCCGTTTCGGTTTGGATTTCGCGGTTAATGTGGCGTTTATACTATAGGAGGGAGGGACACTTAGCTTCGGGTAGCCGAGATTTGTGGAGTGATTTCTCCGTGGCGAAATATTTGAGCGTCTGATTAACGCAATTGGAATGAATCGAATCTGCTCTTTCGGGGCCAAAATGTTGAAAGTTGAGATGTTTGTTACAAAGAGGAACTCCTTGATATGTTCCGCCTGCAGATTTGGCAAGTAAAGTCCCTGGTTCTTG
Source organism: Myriosclerotinia duriaeana (assembly GCA_002162615.1). Classification (NCBI taxonomy): domain Eukaryota; kingdom Fungi; phylum Ascomycota; class Leotiomycetes; order Helotiales; family Sclerotiniaceae; genus Myriosclerotinia; species Myriosclerotinia duriaeana. The sequence continues at coordinate 2,680,384 of NGKI01000002.1, forward strand.
GTTTGAAGTCCTGTACACCCAATATTTCTAGAACTCATAGCAAACAATCCTCATAGCACAGACTGCACAGTTCATTATTCCCCGATTGTACAATCACTAAATGACCATATTCAGGTGAATGTAGTAAATATAACAAATATACAAATTGCGCATCAACACCAGAGTGCCCTGTGAAAGTAGCGCAGTATATTACAGAGAAAATGAATAATCTAGGGCCCTAGGTACAATAAGTAAATTAACAACAGAAAAGAAAAAAGAGTCGAAAGTAATACTGCACTGCCAATGTAACCCTACACAATAGTGAAAGAATCACACCCGCCCAAACCTCAATCACTACCCTCCCACGCTTCAATCATCCACCCACGCTATGCTCAAATCCCTGCCCATCCACGCATCCATCCCAATTCATAGCGTAGCCCCAGAACCTGGGAACTTCTTCATCTTTGACTGATTAACTTGCTGTAACTCGGGACAACTGCCGAATGATGCCAATAATCCATTGGTCATATCGGTCAAAATCCCCAATGGTTCAGTAATATCCGCAAATATGTTACTCAAAAAATCCGGCGCTGTCAATGCTGCATTTTGCAAAAGGAAACAGGCGAGATTATCTCCCTCTAGAAGGGTCGGCAGACTGTATACACCATTCGTGAGATCTGAGAAATCCAGAGGGGTGAAAGAGTTGACCCTGCCGAGATTGCCGCCTACGGTGATGGTGTTTGGATATTCGGATGTGCTGTGGGAAGGGAGGCAGGATTAGCTTTATGATTGATGTAGAGGGTAGTATAGGGAAAGAGAGAGGAAAAGGGGTGCGGGCATACAAATACAAAATATCCTCTGTAAATTCCAAAATACCATATTCATCACCTATGGCTCTCTTACCCCAACCAGCCGGAATACGTTCCCATCCATCTTTCTTCACAAATGCCCCACTCTCTCCAGTAACTCCAAAGAAACTCTTCAAATTGAATTGATCTAGGATTCCCTCCGGATACTCTGCCGTGTGATTCGCCATAAACCTGAAGATGAAACTTTGCGCCGCATTGCTAACAGCCATACCCACAAAGGGGCCATAGAAAAAGTAAGGATTTGTGTTAACGCTCCTCTCAAACGTCATTTTTCGCAGTTGAGCCATGACTCCGATATCATAATTCGCAGTCGCCTTGTCGGGTTGTAGATCAAACATTTCTTGAAATTGGTTAATTTGGACCTTCCAGGAATTGCCGTAGACAAAAAGATCGCCGCGGGTGGGAGATGTGTCGCCTTCATATTTATTGTGAGAACCAATGAGCCCTTGCGGCGCGCCTAAGATGCCGAAAAGATTTCCAAGCAGATTTTGGCCCTGCGTAGGTGGGCCGCCAATGCTCCAGCCGGGGTTGAGAGACAAGGGGTTGCCGTCCATGACGAGGCCGTAGATGGTGAGAAAGACTGCGAGGTCTGAACCCTATATTTCCGGCAATCTTAGTATCAACCTGCGACCTTCGAGAGCGCGAATGTATTCTTACCATTCCAAACACTTCTTCGGTGGCACTTTCCAGCTGAGAAATCGTAGCAAATCCATTGTGGGGGATGAAGTTATGGTTTGCGAGTGCATTTAAGCCCGGGCAAGGACCTCTCTGACAAGAGATTCTCATTAACATTGGCTGGTTCTTTTATATCCCATATAGCACAGAAGATGCGAATGATTAAAAATTCAACATACCAAATCAGTAGCACTTGGGGGTATGAAGGCATGAGCGCCGGATACGTCAATAATTTGAGCAGCAGCATTGAATCCAGGCGAGCTGCGGCGGCGATTGGCACGACGTTTCTCATATGCAGCCTTGGCTAGTGAAGCGATGTCTGGATTCCTGGCAGCCGCCTCAATAGCTACAGCCGGAAATGCGATGATTTGCATGGGGAGAATAGAACAGGCAATAAATGCCAGGAGCATAATGCTAGATACCATATTGTATGTATAGGAAGATGTATATGCGAGAGAATTCAAGTTCATGTGTGATTGTGGAAGATTGAGGGAGATGGAGCAAGACTTTATACCATCTCATCTACTTCTATTTGGCAACGACAAAGATCACAGTTTTGGCTCCTCTATCGAAAATTACAGTTAAATTGACATACATGTAAACCCAGTTGCGCCACAAGATCAGCCAAAAGACAAATCTTCTCACTGATTTGAGTATGGTTCTGATAGAGGTGCTTCCCGCAACTACGTTACTTCCTAGTCGGGCCAGCCTTATCCTTCGCTTAATACGGGAGAATCGGGAAGATATCCATCCGCCTGGGTATACAATGTACAAAAGCGCTAGCTCTTCCAATGATTTATGGTAATGACCTTATAACCACAACTTGTACTACACGAAACCTACTTCAGTGCAAAACCATGACATAAATTACAAAGAGCGTGAGCTTGATTTTGTGGTTATCGATAAATAGGGTTCGGAATCTTAGGGATCCATGGTGTTGGATTTTGTTAACGTAAGTAACGTGGAAGAAGTTGCTAAGTATTTTCCTCAATCCGTAGTGCGGACCTCTTCTTTCCATGAGTAAAGAACAATAGGTGTGTTTCACAAACATTACATCATGTGACACAAGAACCGGTGCTTGACTGCTAGTAGTCGAAGTCTAACCGTCGTGATAACCGTCGTGATACCCTTCCAAAGTTGTCTTGCCGAGGTGTCGGAACGTACGATGTTTCAATGTTCCAATGTCTCTCATTAGTGTTCCCATACACTTCTTCTGAGCAGGAATCATTCGCTCCTCTTGTCAAGGAAAATCTCGATGATTTCGGGTCTTAAATATCCGGATGTTAGTGTTTAATGATTTTGTGACAACTAGGTCCTCCTGGTTGCTATCTGAGATAAGAATTCATACTGCTAATCCTTGAATCAGGCTTTTGATACAGCTATGACGATCGCATATCATTTTCAACTTTGACAAACCCCGTGTTCGTGTGATTGAACTTTGACGTATTCCATGTTCGTGTGACGTACTTTTCCGATGCTCAGCTCGAACTTACAGAGTATCAAACCATTCGGTTTGTTCCTTGAGCTGGTAAACTGAAAATAGCCTCAGTTGAAATGATTTTCGGGTACTCGGCTTGCGATGATATTGGTGATTCACCAGTTTCATCTACTTCCCCCATTATCGTTCCTATGAGTGATTGTTTTGACTTTCCCAAAGAGAGCAATGTGATGACACCAAGCCTCCAATTATTCGTTGACGAAACCCGATACTAAGCCTCCCCGGGTACCTATTGAATGTTTTATTCGAGAATCTTAGGGAGTCTGCAGCACGAATTTTTCGCTTGTCCTGGGCTCAATTTCACTAGGCTGAGTGTCCATGACCATACCATTCTCCGGATCATGATCGGTCTGGCCGTACCCTTCTTCTGCCTTGTACACCACATCTTCACCGTCTTTAACTTCGCCCACGATACTTCCTCTCCACTGTAGTTCGCCCAAATGTGGTGTCATCTTCACATTCATTCCATTTGCACCCGGCATGTCATCAACCGATAGTCCCTTCGTCAAGGGATGAGAGAACCTCCGAATCTCTGGCTTTTCTGCCACTTTTGCAAGTAAAATGTTTGCATACTGTCTCTGAGAATTTGGCGTCTGACTTAGTGTCCTCACAAACATATCAAATGGGTCTTGACAGATGCCATACACTTCGTGAGGAATCTGCGATCCATGAGCTTGCATAACATCTATCATCAAATTTCCGATCTCGAAAATCTTCTCAAAAATGCCCATTCCATGGACTTCTATACTTTTAATGGGCAGTGAGGATATGACGCTCAAGAGAGAGTGGGCGATCTTCAAAGGGTATCGAAACGTCATGCTCTCGTCGGTTGAAAAGGAAGAAAGCAGACCCTGGCGCATCGAAGATTGCCAAACGATTAGACGCAGCCATTGTTGAGTAACGAGAATATCAGCTTTCTGTATGGTAGTAAGGGACAGGTGAGATGTATGAGGAAGATTTAGTTGGTGTTGAAGTGCTGTATAGGTAAGTGTCGAAACTGGCGCATCAGAAGCTTCATTCCAAGAGTCGACGAAGTTAGAGTCTAGCAAATGGTAAGAGTGTACTAGATGCATAAACCCAGAATGTATTTCAGGGGCTTCATAGTCGTGTAGAGTTGATGGCAAAGCTGGCGTCTTCGAAAAAGTAAGAGGTTTGTGACGTAGAATAGCGAAAGACCTGTCGACAGATTAGATTTTCACGCTCTAGGACAAAGTGAACTTACCTTTCCGTAACATATAAGATCCAAAATGTTCGCCTACGACATAATTCCTCAGCAGGATGAAGACCACAGTATTTATACTCTTCATGCAACCCTATATCTTGGGCCATCGTCATTGCCTCTCTTAAATAATACCACGACTTCCTAGACTGGTTCAGCTCGAAGAATGCCGTTGATACGAAATAGGAGGAAACAACAGCAGATAGTGATCTATCTTCAACAAAGTCGTATGCCTGTCGAACCATGATGCATTCGTCAAGGAAGAACCGACCAGCCATTTCCCACGAAGGAGGTCCTGGAGCTAATATACTTTTACCCGACATATGGGTTGAGGTGATAGCACATAGAGAGTAAAGAAGATTTTTCTCGTGCATCTCCAACGGTCGATTGATTGAAGCTCGTAAAGTGGGCATATGCACTAAAGGCATAATAGGATAAATATGTTCGAGAAAAAGGTCAAGGCATGTTGGGATTAGATACATGTAGCTGACACTTGTGGGCCTGAACTGATCTGTTGTGAAGATACTATTTGGCTCATCGTTCGAAACTGTTGAAAAATCCGACATGATGGGATGCGATGCTGGTCTTCCCGTGTATGTATGTGCTGCAGCGGAGGTGGCAGTGTCCGAAACCCAATGGTCGATATCGACCCTATGAATATCTGTTTAGCTGATAGACGACTAACAATGAGATAGTATAAAGAGAAATTTAGGTAATGAACCTAGAGTGCTGTTCAAGTGTGGCTCAAATTCCGAAGGACACAGTCCACGTGACAACACTTGAAATTTGGTTGATCTTCAGACATTCCCTGGGATCTAACTGTACTTGCAGTCGAATTGGGGCAGTAAAGCTCACTTCGAGGAGACTTTTCATTACTTACGAGCCTGGACCGGCACTGCCCTCAGCTGATCCTGAGTCACGGGATTCCGCGAAACTTTTATCGTCCCCGCCATCTTGAGCTCTCAACTCATTTATCACTCTACCACTCCCTCGTTTTGGCCCCCTCCTCTTCGGTATATGGTCTCTTTTGCAGGTCAATGATGCATTTCCGCATTGCTTACATGGGAAATTTCCATCACACCGTATCCCTTAATTCGTTTGTCAATTCTCGGAACTCCTTTACAGCACGCACACGCACCAAAGACTGCGGGTGTGTGAAAGACTTACTTCTTCTTCGACAATGATCGCAAACTTTTCTAAGTATTGATGTTTTGATATCCTCTGGAGACATTCCAACTCCTTTATATCAAAGCCTTATGAGGGAGGGGTTTGGGAAATATTTGAGCGAAATATATGACGATCGAAGCTCCGGAGTCTGTGAAATTTGGTCCGTTGAGGTTTATAAAAGCGGGGCAATTGATGCTAGGCGCTATTTAGATTAGTATCCAGCGAGGGGGTCACAAGAATACGAGTTTGTACGACGACGACGACAATGACACGTTTGGTCGATAGTCTAATCTTGTTGTTTCGTGAAGCAGCGAGCTTTGGAAGGGCGTGTGTCTTGTTAATTGTATTGTTAGCAATCTTATTTGACAAAAGACTCTAGTTAAGAACCACAAGAGTACGAGCATGTGCGACGACGATGACGCCGATGACATTCTTCTAGCCGAAAACTTCCAACTCATGATTGAACTTGCGCAACTTTATATCTTTTACAATCACTTCGGTTCTTGAAGAAGCAAGAATAGCCAATAGCTTGTTTCTACTAGGAAAGGCAAGTTCATCGGGCGCCAAGTCTCAATCTCCAAGTACCAATATACCAAACTACTTTTTCGTTTCAAGGAACGATACAGTATAAGTATACTAAAAGATTTACTGGTGTTTGTTTGAGATAGCTGAGCGATACGTTATGACCAAGAAATAGCATTCCCAGATGCCGATGCTGTGCTATGCCAAAATCTTTCCGGACAGCTAACCGTTGATTGCGGATACAAAGTTCTCTCTATTGTGGTGGGACCAAGGGCATTGCTTATTACTTCTAACAAATCAACGAGGTTATTAGTGCTGAGACTGAGACTTAAACTGTAGGAAATCACTGTTTGGAGGCGAAAGTTCTGATTTTGGAAAATATGAGGCAAATATGGGAATTCAGTTGTAGGAACATCCGAGAATAACAGTCAGGCAGTGAAGGAAGAATGTCGAAATCAATAGATCTTTGTATGTTTCGTAATTCAATGGAAAGGATCTGATATCTTCTGATGAGATGTTGTTAATCCTTTTAGGTTCACGCATTCTGGGGAGCCAACAGGGTAAAAACAAATATCAAATTAGATTAGACCAACAGGCGCTAGATTGTCTTTTGCTATTCTGATAAGGGCGTGGAGGACAAGAAATAGTGCATATGGACATCAAGTTTGTCCGCTTGTATCTGGATCCTTTTAGTGTTCCTGTTTCAAACATCACATAGAGCCATTACCAGTGATCGTCTGAAATTTCAAAGATATTGATAAGATTTTCTGATGGGCTATCCTCAAAATTAGTAACTGCACTTTTTGACAAGAGATACCTCAAGAAACCCTATCGCTCAAACAGCATGAAAATAAGGGGTCATGACAAGATTAATCCAACCCACATCCATCTCTCAGGCTACAATTATTCAAATTCCGCTTAAACAGCTTCATTCAATCAGTTTTCATGACTGATGAGCTCCAAGGCATCAGCCTCGAGTGAGTGTACATCATGGGCTTTCGTGTAAGAGATTGGGCTTGTAATGATCATGTAACAACGCTTCATAGGATGGTCGTCCAAATTAAACTAGGTGAATAATAACTGATCTGTTACTGGCCACCCTAATAGCACCCGGAATCTTGCCTGCGGAAATATTAGATTGCGATTCTCCTCAAACAAATGCATGATGGCATAGTGTCTAGGGATTTTCGCGTAAGATACGAGAGTAGAGAAGCAGAGAAAATCATGTCCCGGACGAAATTCGCAGGATAGAATCTCGAGCACCTAAACTTCCTTTAATAACAAGCTTTCCCTCTTCGGCACCACCATAATTGCCATTCCAAAGACATATATATAATCAAGTCTCTGATCTCTGCCCAAAGCGAACACTACATGTTATCTTCAGCCCAAAATGAAACTGGACGAAGTAAGTCAAGCGCAACTCCAACCAATCACAACACATTTGTGCTGTGTGCACATTCCTGTCATAAATTATAGCGACATGAATTAGGTGCATCTATGGTGTCGAGAATTGGAGAAGCCCACGTTCTTCCAACCAACTGTTAAGCCTCAATCAATACTTTTATGAGCCCACTGAAGCGTTACTTATCCCCTTTCTGAGGATATTGTGTGTATTCCCGTATTTCTTTTCTAGCGCAGCTCCACAAGATAATTTCCAAACGGGAAAATTCTAACGCTTTGGTGCGGTTGCTGTAGCTTCGCGAGTTCTGCAAGGACCCCAATTTCTCGAAACTAATCGTCTTGTAGGGTAAGATCTAGTCATATTGGTCAAGAAGGGTCTAGTTGAATGTATATCCGCGTATATAAAGACGGATTTCTAGTATCCGAACTTTTTAAAAACCGTGCTGTCTTCTCTAAAACAGCTTTCCATTGCTGCACAACACAAGATTGTTCTAGATAGCTGTCCTGGATGGCAACTCTTGAAATCTAAACTGCGCTGTCATAGTCATGGCCGTAAAAACACCACTGTATGTTCAAGAAATATAGATAGCTTCTTGGGAGATGCAGTCGCATAATCTTCTATCTTTCCATTTGACGATTTCCGCGAAGGATTTTGTATTAAAGATCTGAATGTGTATATTTCAAAACACTTATATTTCGAACCAGATTTACCGGCGGGTGCACCAATTCATGTAGTCCTTACCCAAGTTCCAAAAAGCGTGTTTAATTCAGCTTTCAAGTGACCCTTTTCAAAATTTGATACCTCATATTGGAATCTGTGATGAATGAATCCATCAATCGTAAAGTTACAAAATGACCCTCTAAGATATCTTTATGTTCAATTTTCACATCGTTTCCCAAATTATACAGAGCAAGTGCACTACGTACCTCATATTAGAAGTAACATACAGTTATAGTGCTAGCATTCCAAGAGTAGATATGCTCCCAAGTTTACCAAGCCCGAGCATCTTCCTCGAGACCTTTGAGATTACGCACCGTCGATTTAAATCTACGATTCAATTGTCGCACCTCTATTATTATGGATTCTCCATTGAGTATGAAGTTCCGGTACGCATGTACTTTATAATTGTCTGACACAGTAGTTGCTGTGATGGAACTCCCCATTACCAGATGAAACCAGCCCAGAGAACAGATCTCGCCCTACCTTGATGCTTACCAGTGTCAGGCTTTGCTATTTTGATGATTTGACCATATGCAAAGATTTTCAAATGCCAGGCTTGAGATGATGAGCCGAGGCGGCATGATATAGACTTGACTAGAGATTGTCATCTAAGAAGTTCTCTGGTTGCCCCAAGCTGAAAACTCTTGAATTTCGTCCGTAGGTTAGAAGATACCGCAATTCGATATGGCACTGGCTTATCTTGCTCAAATACTCTCAACGCCCCTCGAGCATGGTATATTGTTCTTCCATCTAAGAAATTTATCAAAGTAATTGTAAGTTGGACTTCCAATATCGACCTCATTCGACACGAGCGTAGTGAAATCACCACGATTTTCCAGTGAGGATAGATGCCAACTGTACATCTACGCCGCGAGCAGAACTAGCAAGAAACCCGAGTAACTTAGGTTCCTAAATAGGGCTTTGGAAGTATACCAATCCGGAACATTATTCATAAACTTCCCCAAATATACGTCTCGAAAGTGGGATTACGACAGGAATTCAAACCGTACGTATCGCATGAATCCATTTCAGCAGCGACGATCATCAGCAACCTACCTATACAATATTCCATCGAGCTTCCGTCATAATCTCACATTACATCAAATCGTACCATATCATAAGTGGAGGTAGATCTAGACTCACCCGTTTGTATTCATTGGCCCACTGATTTACCTACTTGTGGAGTACTTGTCTCGGTACTGACGACATCTCGTCAATATGAAACATATGAAACGGTATCCCATCGCGATCCCATCTCCAGACTCCAATACAGTTAGACCCACTGATCTGCAGGTGGCACGAGCGATTGAGGGTTTGAGACAGGCCAGAGGTTGCTGCGATAAGTATTTCAAATATGGCTGTGTTGATTTTATATCTGTTGGATTTATATGTAAGGATTTAAAGTAATAATATCATCATATTAATGAAAGATCCAAATTGGGAATTCTTAATAATAGTAAGAACTTGGTTTATCGTACGAGGCGCGCGTCCGTGGAGAAGACAGTTTGAGATATAAGGTTTGGATTCAAGAAGGCCTAAAAGGGGATGTTTGAAGCGAACGGAGATTCCAATTTGGTAATCCGAGGATAACATTCAAATCCGGGTCCCCGTAGCAGATCTTTTTTGTTATTTGGACCGTTTGAAAGAAGATTAGAATGTTTCCGAAGTCGAAGGTTATTGGGCGGGGGATTGGCAGTTCGATATGAAATGGAAGAGGAAAATTGGTAGTGAAAGTGAAAGGGGGCTCGCTTAATTGGAAAAGGAATCTCTGATTTCCTACCTTCTGTCCTTTCCTAATAATGGAATGGCCATGTAACACAATGATTGAGAGGTTAATCATGGTAAAACGTGCGTCCGCAGTGCTTGGACCTATCATGTTGTGGGCGACGACGCGTTATGCAAATAAATGCAATGCGGAAGTTGAAGACTCGTGTCATTATTTCCTTCGGGGGATTGTCGCCGAAGAAAGGCACATCGCCGTTCGGGGATTGAAGTTGCAGAAAGTAGGTAGGTAGTAAAAGGGTAACACGGGCATCTATCTATCTTATCGGATCAAACCCTACAAGAAAACTCAAAGGTAGCAATTGCAACGTGTTCATCCTGTAATGATGAGAGGTATGTTCGAGAATTCCAGGGCAGATATCGGTCAGATTGTAAGCGTACATACTTGTAATTTCCATGCTGTACCTCGGGTATGCGCTACAGTATCTTCTGACGGTGGCTTTCGGATGCCAAGATTTGTATTTCGTTCCGATCTATGTATGTACCGTAACTATCCTCCTTCTCGAGTGACACGGAAAGGCCCAAAAAAGTTTGTTATTATCCCGCCGAACAATGCAACCCCTAATACACAATCCGCATGCCTGTGAACAAACCATAAAAGGCCATCATCTCATTTCATGGTTGGAATTCCTAATGTCCGACCCGGGGTGATATCCAAGTCTCATCGCTTTCGTTAAAATTCGTATACACAATCAAATTTCCTTTTTAATATCGCATTGTACCTGCAGCTATTCACAAGACGCAATCAAAAAATTATATTAAACACTGATATAAATTCGTGACAACTTACCTAATTCGGATGAACCATCACTTAACTCGAAACACGATCCCCCAGAAGATCCCATGTACAAATCGGGTAATCTCTGACAATCTAATCTAACAAACCTACTGTAGTGGCTTAGTGGCTAAACAAGGATCTGCAGCCCTGCAGAACATGCCCATTGCCCAATCTCTCGGATCAACTACGTTCGAAAGAAGTCAGACCTAAATAATAAGGTGAAAAGCGATCTTGTTTTGAATTCGTGATTTTAAACTAACGTCTTGAATTGGCCGTGGCTAATCATTTTGGTTTGTTGTGGCTTGGAGTTATGTAAATTTCAATATATCTGTTACAAGACCTTGTACTAATCAGGCGGTGAATATCCGATTGGGTTTGTTATGATGTTTGCTCATATTAAAATGGTATATGCAGAACGGCAGGTAGCGTATGAAGAAGAAAGAAATCCTCCGTCAACAGACAGGTGACAGAGTAAAGATCCTTGAAAAGCCATGAGGAAAAGTCGAGAACCCCATGCTTTAATGCCGCCGTAGTATTCATACTGTAACGAAACAAGTTAACAGATCAAACTTTGAAGACGGAATTCCCGAAGAGGATATGATACATCCATGGTAACATCCCGAATGTGAACGTTCCACAATGCACGAATTTGCGGAACCCTGCTAACAAATAACGCTCCCTAATTTACTCGGTTTGCTCGCTGAGCAAGCATGAAAAGACGAATTTGACCAAGTCTTTGCAAGGTCGAGACTACTCTGTAGTTGAACATTGGCCGATTTCATGCTTGGCAAGATGCTTTGTTCCTTTCTTATCGTTCTACCCCTCTTCTAGTCTATCGTCAAGTATGGTAAGCAGTGAGGTAGGATGAGGTGTACCAGCTCGTATGTCTAAGACGTTAGAATATATTCTGTGCCGGCCTGACCTGTAGCTATCCTCCTTTTTATCCTCATTAACCCCTGCCTAAAATGTATCTGTACGCTTTCATTGACTACCAAACTACTCTACCTAAAGGTCGTTTACCAAGCAAGCTTATTTTCAGATATGTAAGTAGGTTCTACTAAAAAAATCTTCAAAAAACCTTTAATATACAATCCGCCGAAATCCTTGCTTCCCGTTTCCCGTTTCCGTGCTGACCATGGTTAGATAACTAACCTCATATGAACAAGCAGAGGTTGCCAGATGCGTGCTGAAACGCGAACGATTATTTGTATTTCACTTCGGTACATCTCCAGCCTGAAACTATTAGCTGCGGCTCTAACTAAACAAGATTATTAACAAATCTTTTCCTTTTCTAGAATCCCCATCCGACCCAATCGGACCAGGGAAGAATCGAAGGTACGCGCTTCTGGTTGAAGTGGCTGACAGAGGGAAAAGAAAATTCCCTGCCTGCATTAGGCTGCACGTCGCATTTTGAAGGAAAATGAGCACAATCTTGACGCCTAATCACTTGGATTAAGAGTAAAAGTTGAAGCAAAGGATTCTCGAGAAATTGCTTGATTTAATTTGATGATAATTTCTCGTCTGGGTTGAGGTACTTGTGTCTAAAACTTGCTTCACACAATTTGCCCCCCAAATGTATTCTGCAGGCTTCATCTGTCTCCAGGGCTTTCTTTGATACTGACTGCCTGCGATTATTTTCCCCGCGCATCTAACTCTCCAAAATCGAGACCCAAACCATATATATATATATAACTGCCCGCTGAAATACACATCCATCACGGGATTAAGAATAGAAATAAGTAGGTACACAATGTAAATTTTGAATCAGCCTGCGATATCCAATGGCGTGTTGGGGAGAGAAATTGGGTACACATAAAAATGTTAAAATATAAATAAGAAGGTGCCGGCCACGGTTCAAGTGCCAGAGAATAATGATACAAGAATTGAAACTCCCCGTCAACAGGTAATAAAAATCATAAATAGAATGCAAGAAGGCTTGGAAAAGCCTGGAAAAAGCCTGATGCGCGAAAGGCAAAAATAAAAGTCAACAGGTGCGCAATAAAATGGGTATCTTCTCAACGATCAACATCAAGCTGAATAGAAGACAGTAATGAAACATCATACAAATATGAATAAAGCATATTTGATGTGGAATAGTCGGATAAAGTTGTATATCAGTGTATATCAGTGTATATCGGTGGTCTCGTACCCTTTGGAGAATCTGTTGGCGAAGTCTTTTCCGTCTCCGTAAATGATCGACAGGTCTCTGAAATGTCTCTAATTTCTTCCATCGTTTCGCTTACTAGGACGTCGTGCCTCTTCCCCCTCGGTGGCCCTTTCTTCACGTCCAATCTCCGAGACTGCAGAGTAGTGGCGTTCTCGGTCTAGCTGAGCCTGGCTCTGCTGACTTTGAGTTTGAGAATGAGATCGAGGTCGGGAATCGCTCTGTTCGAGTAAAGATGACACAGTATTCGTGCCTCCTGAATGCCTATTTGGTTCTACAGGCGCTGGCCCTTGCTCTCGGGTTTGTGAATGAGGTGGTGAAGTTAGGCTATGAGTGCTAATGCCACTTTCAATAGGTCTATGGCGACTAGACGGACGGCCATATGAATCAGCTCCGCGAGCTGAAAGATCACTTCGATTCCTTGAATGCCCGCGACGTCTGCTCGATGGCGTATCCGACATCGAAGATCCTGTCTGTGAGAATGAAGGAGAAGTATATTGCGGTAACGAGGTAGGCTGTGGAGCCGGTTGTTGAGGCCCCGTTGCTTTTCGTTTCTTCGGCGAAGAAACATGGTCTAGTCTAATAATTAGCACATTGAAGATACCTGAAGATCGCAAAAGCTTTCCTGAGGGTGTCGGAGGCTAATGGGCGCTGCTCGTACCTGCTTGTGATGTAGGCGGTTGCCAGTGGTGAAAGTATATAGATGGCGAAGATTGAGGTTCCTGTTGCTGCTGTGCGCTTTGCGATTGTGCTAATGGATGTCCTGGTTGTCCTGGTAGTATTTGTATGCTTGAAGCTACTGGAGGTGGCTGGATAAGCATTTCTCCTGTATTTAATCTCGGGAGCTGAGAATTTGCAGTTCCTCTAGCTAAGGAGCCTGCGGTCTGCCTGGACCTTGAAGCTGGAGACATTTGGTAACTCGGAAGAAAGCCCGGTCTAGTAGTTGCAATAGGCGTTGAAGGTAGAGTAACGGGAACTGGATGTTGACCTCCAAATGCTGGCCGGGAGTCTCTACGTTGCATTTGTTCTGGTGAAGTATGATGGCTTTGCCCCGACACTACTTGCTGTTGAACTTGATGCTGTTGCAATTGATGTGCTTGCGCCATGTAGTGTTGGGCCAATTCTAAGCTAGCATTTGATAAATTTCCACCGCCCATTCCAGCAAAAACCAGTGGAATCATATAAGGAGGGATTCCTCCCGTCAGGGAAGTTCGTAACATATCTTGCTCGATCTTCCTTTGCTCCAACCTAAGTGATTCTTGCCTCGTCTTCTCTTCCTCCTGCTTCCGTTTATCCTCTTCAGCCTTTGCCTGAAGCCAATTTCTCATCGACTCCTCCGCACCTTGCCATTGCTGAGGTGGGGCAGGTAATTGCAATGAGCTCGTTGGCTGATTCAATGACGCCGGGACTACTTGTTGTGGTGGCTGTGGTGGTTGTGGTAATGTCATGGGAGGTAATCCACGATGGGGGGTCGACATCTTCGTCGATTTCGTAAGTGCTAAAGGTGGAAGAGATTGCGATTCTGTTGGTATAGAGGAAATTGAAGAGCTAGTAGCGGTCACCGCCGGGGGGAAACGAGAGCTAGCTGGTGGTGTTGGTGGAGAATAGTCATGGAAAGACTTGTAGCCGTGGAGGACTGGCTGTTTAATCGTGAGTAACATGACGGGACTCAGGCAAACACTGAAGCCAAAAGAAGGGAAGTAAAATGTGTGTGAAAAAGAAAGCACCTTTAAAGTGATAACGGCGAGGTGCAAATAGGCAGATGCTGGCAAATGGACCAGTCAAACTTTTAAGTAGAATTAGAATCACCCCCACACTTCTCAATTAAAAGTAATGACTCTAGATCTGGGAGTTGAGGAAAAGGCTCCTCGACTGCAGGGACTATCTTCAAGGGAAAGGTTGGTGTGTACAAAAAAGTCGTGTGCTTGTCAAAAAGAAGTACAAGATCGACTAGTTGTAAGCCTGAAAAACGGAGGAACAGGCGTTGAAGAGTGATCCCACTAAACGCTCGGTACGGATAGTGATAACAAGCTTGGAATAGACAGAACTGAAATTGGCCTTGAGCTTGAAATTGTTTGTATAATGCGGAATAAAAGAAATATGCAGGGGTAAATCGAGGTCCGATATTACAAACAGCGATGATGGTGGGGCATGTGGGAATCTCGGTATTCGTGTTTACTCTTTTGACTCCAGATGTCTGTAAAGGGTAATGGAGATGTCCTTAAATGTACTGGGTGATACAAGTTGTGTACCTTTCGTCATGTGATTGGAGCATAACCTAATCCAAACTAGCAGTGGCAGACTACGAAAGACGTGCGTGTGAAAGGAAGATGCTTGTGTTGCCGATTCACCAAGATGTGAATGGCTGATAACCAGCTAGGTTCTTGATCCCGAGGCCTGGGGCTGAGATTGGGGTGGAGACAAAGGCGGAGTATTTTTTATGGACCGGGGAAGTGGTCCATAAGGCCACGAAGAAGGCAGTCGAATGCATCAATGGAAGCTTATGCCTGCCAAGGCCAGATTCCTAAATGGTCAGAGACTATTTCAGTTCTCGAGGGAATGCGTGCCTGATTAGGGAATTGAGCGGTCACGTCATTACGGATATATGTAAGCAGAAGGTTGACAAAAAGGAAATTCCTCACATTTTAAAGTGGCCACCCACTCACCAACTATAGTAAGGCATACGTACGTGTGGCCAGGCTGCGGCTTCGTTGGTTAAAGGAGGGGCTTCTCGAAGCGCGATCACCCACCTTAAGGATTGCAGGGATAAACAAAAAAGTTTGGGGGATCAAGGGTCGTTGGAGTTGCATGGCTCCCCTCTACTACTCTCATCCACTTGGGGCACGCAACCATATCCGGAATGAGGGTTCTCCATAACGCTCTGGTTTCTAAAACGTAGTTGGGTGGCCTTGCTGCTCTTCTGCCCGTACATCAGGCCGGCCATCCCATACTCAAGACAATTACAAAACTACCTTTGACTGATTAGCTTCCACATCAATCCCTCACCTTGTATGGTATGTTGTATGATTTACCCTTCTGGGATCTTCTTCCTAGTGTTTTGATTGGTCGATTTAAGAGATCTGAATGAAAAGCTCTTGATGGTTCATCAGTGGTCGTCTCTCTTTGAAACACAAGGCAGATCATTCAAATCCGACCGGTCCGGGTCTGGACCAACCAAAAGAGGACTCGCTTGAAAACAAGCATTAAATTTTCGCTAAGCTCCGTTATGAAAGGACCACTTCATCTCCCAGTCCCAGATAATCAAATCTGGCCTGAATAAGTATAGCGGTAATAAAAATAAAACGGAATAGAATTTTGCTACTTCTGTTCAATGTCTATTCCAAGTTTGGTGAAGAGATAGATTAATTGCACTGTAGCAGGTGAGCCTAATTACCTCGGTTGCACAAACCTGTTACTTGGGAGTTACAAGCCTTATTAGTTCAAAGTAGTCGGACACCAAAGAAGAGTCAGACATCAGAGAAGAGACTTCTAATTACCACAATATGGGAAATTCTTTATTTTCCGACAATGCACTATTCTGTGTGTGCCAACTTGTAGATTTTCGAGTCGCCATTGATCAACAATCTCATATAGTGGTCTGAGCTTGCCAGTTGCGGATGCTGTACCTCACGGATGCATGTGTTATTTGATTTCGAGATTTGCTTTCGATTATAGTATCATTGAGTCCCTGGTACCTGGTAGCTTTTCTGTCCAATGTTCCTTTAGAGGTACGGTAGACCTCCCGAGGTCGGCGTTAGATTCAGCTGGTCACATAAAGGATGGGATTTTTAAGGCTTCTGTTGTTTGCTTTTCGTCCTGATGGTAGTCATCATTAGCACGGAAACGACGCGTGGGATTGTTGCATGCTTATTCCTATATTGTAGCACAAACACTTGCAGAATACAGTAACGAACCCGAATCTTCTCAATGCAATCAATTCCTCCGAGCGGACAGCATCACTGAATTTCAAGAAATCGCGGGAGCCGTGGCTTGGCGCCTGCCAACTTTATTTGTGAGAGATGAAGGGGCGTCGGATAATTTTGGTGCTAAAGCATTATGCAACATTCCCGAGGTGCTGCGTAGCTACTGTAAATTTGTAATGCGGTCTGTATGTATTCTTCTGCTTTCAAGATATCTCATGTGTGTACTCCGTACATGTTATTATTAAATCAATCAAATTAACCTCTACGTGAGAGTCTACACCGTTAATCGAGGAGAGACAAAGAGATATAGGGGTGAGGCGGTGTGTAATCACGGAAAAAACGACGTGTTCTTAAAAAAACGTGGTTAACCCCCCTGAGCAAAGGTTAAATATTTGGCCTTACTCCAAGAGTCCAAGTAGGTATCGATATTGAATGTTCGAGAATATTCTCCTTCCCATAACTACCTATTGACATTAGGCCAATCTCAAATGTTACCAAAAGCATACTAGGTAGGTAGGTAGGTACAGTAGGTAGGTAAATGGATGACCAAGGTTTCGGAAGTCACCGTACTAACTAAAATATTAAAGCATCAATAAAGTTTGAATTCTATAAAATTAATTGGATTTTAACATTATTTCAGATTGAGAAATGACATGAAGAGTTCTCAAAGTTCAAACACCGTTCACAAAACCTTGTATCCCGTGAACCTGGTTGAAGCTTTTTCGCCTTGTCATCCTTTCTTCTGTGCGTATGAGATCACTTTCGTGATTAGTACCACAATGGGACGACCATGCATATAACTCGAGCCCTTTAGAGGTCCTAGTGCCAACGTTGTCATTGATATACCTCTCGTTCTCTCGTTCTCTCGTTCACGGTTCATCTGAATGTTTCTAACATCTCAACTCTAAGGTTTTGCTGCTTTCTTGATTTCTTGTTTCCAAAATGCATTTATACTCTCTTATGGGTTCTTTTGCTATTGGTCTGGGAGACAATCTACTATCGACATAGCCCTCGGACTTGAAGTCAGAAACGGTCAAGCGGTAGAGTCAAAAGTTGGAGAATTCCGTTCGGTATTCGGCAACAAGCATACATCTTCAATGATGCCCATTCTGCTCTGTCACGTGTGAAGGAAATATAGATTCTAGATCTTAAATATTGTAGATCTTTATGGATTATATACTTTCCAGCCAATGTAGATCTCATTGGATCATACGATTTCTATGAAATTTTATATTATGTTGGCTGTTCGGTGGGGGTGACAAGTTTCAACTCAACTACTCTAAACGGATGCCCGTGCCCGATTTATCATAAGCGACTCCATCTGACAGCTCCAGCTCGTCCTACTTTACTACTTATGTACAGTAACCTAGTATCCACTGAGATCCAAATACTTAGTATCATGTCGATCATCCTTTTGCCTTGTGAGGAAGATCCCAGCATATGGCGAATGAACACGCCACTTTCCATTTTTTTGCGTTGATCAGATACCGAATGGATTTTAGCTGCAGTTTCAAATGGCTAACGACTTTCCTCAAACGATCTTGATACGATGGATATCTAAAACTCTGCCTTATTTGGTTCGTCTAATTATGCAGAAGGAAAGCCCCTGCCTTTAATGACATGGAATTGAACAGCTAGTACCCCCGTAACCGCCCAAAAAGGTTCTTGGCCTATGCGAAACGATCCTGTATAGATTCAAACATGTGTTAAAGACAAATATGTCTATCTAGACGATTTCACGAACGAGCACAAAATCATACCCCTTGGCTTATCGATAGTCATGAACCAGCCATAGTTACACGAAAGTCTAGGGGTAAAGGCTGACGGCACCCCAAAAAACGACCATAACCAGATCATCTCATCACTTCCCAAACAAACTGTGTCGTCGTCTAATATTACCATACGTCCTGGCCACAGTGCGAGCTGGGCGAGGCAATACTGTCCATCCATATCTAACTGGCCGGAACCTTAATTGTCACGGAACTGCCAGAAGTCAACCACATGTTTGGAAGAAGCCTAGAGCCTATAGCTAGGGGTTTAGTAGCTCTGAGATTTACACAATCATTTACTCTGAAGTCCATTGTTACACAAAGATTAGCCCACCAAATACTTTGTCCGCCAACTCTAGTTGTGTTCGGCATGTTCCTTCTTTACTCTATTCTAGCTTGAGCCGGCCAAGCTCGTTTCTCTCCTTTAAACATGCCCAGAAACCAACAAGTTATTTGCTCCACAGAATATTCATAGAAGTTCTACTCGCTCTACAAATTACTTATCCAAAGTTTAAAATAACCTATACCATATAAGTTGTTTATAATTTGACAAATATCCACAAATTAAATCTATTTTATGAATTCTTCATCAGAAATATACAGGCCCCTATTTTCCATACGAATAACCTATAGATTACCTGTCAAGCTAATAACATATTCTGCAGGTGCCCCAGTTGTACAGCCTACTCTCCTCTGACTCAATATGACAATGGAATCATTGCACTGTCTGTGTGGAAGTAAAGCCTAGACTTTGAGGATGAAATAAACAGACTACTGATCAAGAATTGAACTTCAATACCAATTCCCTGCCCTCTCACAATCCATTTCCTTCAATCTGATACACTTGGATGTATACATCTACAGGAAGCAAAAGTTTGCAACCACGGCCATAAATAGTACAAAGTGAATCAAAGCCCCCTCACGTCGTCCGACAATTCAAGACACAATGCTAGATTTGAACCGAGAGAATGAAACAAGATTTGTTACATCGATGTCATACATGTACTATTGTCAAATAGGGCCAGCTCGTAGTGGCTCTCAACCCGCTGGAAACTTTATGGATGGGATATCCTGCGGAAGTGGAACTCCCAGATGTACTAGCCTTGCCATTTTCAAAGTTATATTTTTAGCCGCCTCTGAACCTCGATGCATTATGCGAGTCACGAGAAAGATAGAATCTCATGCTATTCTCAAGATTTGGCCTTGCTGGACAATCAATACTGGGTAGTTGAAATAGAGTCTCTTTTTCTCAAGGCCTTGCAACATGCATGAATGTGCGTGGACACTGGTTGGCGAAGAAGTCTTCGCGTAAGACTTAATGTGGTACGGTTAGTTCAATGAGAAGACCGCCAAATTTGAAGTCCAACACGACTCATATCAACACAAGATTAATGTGTTAAAGAAAACTAAATCATTACCATTTGTAGTTGCAAAAGAAGTATTTCAAGTCAACTCAACTTCTTCTTATGTCTCACCCCTACTTTCTTTTCTGCCATTGCTCTTACTTTTGCCATTGCCCTAAGTCTTTTACAAGGCAATCGGCAATGTCCTCATACTTGGTATACACATACCACTGTAATTAAAAAATCCAGCCATGATCCCACTCAAGGAATATATGCCAGCCAAGCGCTCTCAAAAGCAGGAGAAGCACCTGCTTTCAATGGCAAGTGACGATGCCGCGGTGCATTCAAAAGATTCACGCTTTGTCATTTCGGATCGGCAGATACCTCGAATGCCATACAAAGGAGCATCTACTGTACTTTCGAGAAAGAATGCTCTTAATGATGATATCACAAGTAGCTCGATGCTACTCTAGGAATCTCTTCAGCATACCACAACATAACCAAATTAGCACTAATCAAACAGAAATCTTGCACCCCATACTCTTCAATTAGAAATTCAACACCAAGATACTCCATCACCCCTCTCCCCCCCTTCTTTCTCCTCCCCAACACATAGCACTTTTTTAACACCAAGCCAATCCATAAGCTCACCTTTCACTATCGCATCCAAAGATTCTTTGGTTCGATGATTTCAACAGGAGTTAATATTAAAAAGTGAAGTTTACAAGGGATACACACAGAAAATGACGCTATATCTGTAGACAAACAGGACGGGAAATACAGCGACGAACTAGGTTTTCGCTTGTGCTGAGAAGGGGAACATATATTTTGATTGTTTACTTTTTGTTAAAAGGGGTCATTGAAGATATACATTCAATTACCAATGATACTCGCGTCATCCCCATCCGAATCAAACACCTTTGGTTTGATTAACCATTCAGGAATACTCGCAGCACTCGTTGCGAACGCCAAAGACCGCACTATCTAGGTATGTAATACAACTCACAGCTAGAGCCTAGCGATGAAGAATACTTTCGTATGCGCACACAAGTTGCACAGCGCGGTGAGGTTGCCGGCTCAGGCGTGAGCAGAGAGGGTATAAATGGCCGAGTAGTATTTACGCATTCTTGCTCCCATCAACCATTTCTTCTTTCCAGTGTTGTATTGCTTACCGTGTGTATGATTCTTAGTAGGTATAATTCCCAACCTCGTACCTCGCCGGCTCGGAAGCCCTCATAAAGTTTTCAAAAGATATGAAAACGAGAGACTCGAATGCGAATAACACTACCACCAGTCGAGAACCCATCATCATTACCCCTCCCAAAAACCAATCCAACATATCTCGATCCCGATTCCACACCCCGAACCCAACCCCCTTACCCTACTAGCTACATATACTAGCACCCAGTAATATCCCACCACACCTCCATTCCAATTTCCAATTTCCACTTTCCACTTTCCAACTCCCTTCCGAAAACTTATATAATAACAATAACATACCCATCTATTAAAAAAAGTGCTTTCCCTAATGATCAATTTTAACTCTCGAAACAATGAACATCATAATTCTAACATTCTATTCAAACCACCATCTTTATCTCCATCACTATCTTTATCTCTATTTTCATCTCTATTTCTATTTCCATCTCTATCTTTATTTTTATCTTTATCTTCATCTTCATTTTTATCTCCATCTCTATCTTCATTTTTATCTTTATTTCTATCTTCATCTCCATCTTCTATCCTATATACATTAAATGCCCATACTCCCCATCATCCCCATCATCCCAACCATCCCATCGACTTCCCAAAAGCGCATATATAAAGGAACACTATAAAAGAATCATCATATATACGTATCATTACTTCATACAACATCCGCCTACACCATCCCCACCCTTACAACCTTAAACATCAAACCCTACCCTCTCAACACCATACCCAGCATATGCGTATACATATCCGTATACAAAAACCGCGAGATCCGTCCGGGGACGCTAGTGTGCGATTGAGAGGAATCTTACAATATCATGTAACATGGTACAATCAG
>NGKI01000002.1:2703192-2718446 GCA_002162615.1 Myriosclerotinia duriaeana
CCAACTCTTTCCAAACTTCAACAAAATCCACAACCTAATCCAATCCAATCTAGATCCCATTCACCCATCCCACTCACCCATCCCATAATTCTCAACTTATTTCATCTCAACTTATTTTATTTCATTTCATCTCAACTTATTTCATCTCATCTCATCTCAACTTATCTCAACTTATCTCATCTCAACCTATTTTATTTCATCTCAACTTATTTCATTTCATCTCATTTTCTATCCCGCTTTCTTATATATACCTCCTCTTCATCGCCTTTCCCCTCATCCTCTCCTTCCCCTTCCCCTTCCCCCCCTCATCTCGCCCTATTGAACCACATCCCTACTACACATACCCAGCACATCAAAAGTCAACTCAATTAGTTCTTTCAATTTTTCTCGCAGAATTAAAGGATTAAAAAGTAAACGTTATAAAATAATATCCATCCATCCATGCATCCATCCATGCATCCATCCATCCATCCACATTTTACATTTCCATTCATCCAGGAAAGTGTGAAACCAAGAGAGGTAAAGGCAGATAGATATACACAACCCAGTCGATGAAACGAATAAATTAAAACGAATAAAGCGAATATCAAATACTATCTAGCGCATCCAATGTATCCAAAATAGTCATCTCTTCTTATATTCCTCTGTATTTGTCTTCTAATTCCGTCCTCTTATAATACAAGTGTAGCTTGCCATGCTATCTGATCTTTTATGCTGAATCTTGCATATTCCATCTCCCATCTTTCACCCCATCACCCCTCTCTACCTCTCACATCACAGTTTATATAAACGACCCCCTTCACTTTAATGAAGCTTGATTATACCCCAAAGTAGATATGACCTCCCTCAAACAAGAGACCAATAACCCCCAATATTTCCATCTCTACTTATCTCCACCCCATTTCCCCTTTTCTTTCACATCCACCCATCCAACCAATCCAACAAATTCACAAACCCAATTAATCCCCTTTGAGGCAAAAAGGCCATATCCATAGCCACCTATAGCCATGCAACCCCCTTCTCCAAACCCCATCCCATCCCCTCCCCGATAAATTAAAATGTACAATGAAAACCCCCTATTTCATCTCCATGTATTTCAAAAATGGAAGAAGAAAGCCAACAGATTAAAAAGCATAATACAAATCCCACCCCACGTGTATGGTATAGTGCAGTAAAGACGCAAAGCAAAAGGGTGGATAAACTACCACCCAAACATCATGGCATTAAAACAAAAGAAAAAAATTCGTCGTGTCGGCCGTACATTGGTGAAATGTAAGGCTATGTGGTGTCGATTTTACTATATCGTTCGGGGTAACTTTTTTTCTTCGGTGTTGAAAACAACAATCAAGCCTGCTTCTTCCCTCTATGCAACTTCCACTCCGCCTTTGTAACCTTCATCAATAATTCCTCGTCTTTAACTGGGATCCAACTTGTGAGAACTTTCATTGAGTTTTCAAAATCACTATCGAGTAAGATATCTCTCGTACCATCGATCAATGCGGCGCTGGTAGCATGAATAACATCCAGACCACCTGCAAATGGTCGGTCTTTGCTGTAGGGTAGTGATTGATCTTCATCTCCTAGCAGCATAAAGACGTCCCATACGCGGAGTTGAGCTGGGAATGGAATGGAATAGTTGAAAAGAGTGAGGTACCACCGAGTGCCATAGGCGGTGGGCTCAATGCCAAGCTCGTTCTATCACAGTCAGTATTTATGTAAACAAACGACGTGGTGTAGAAAGTACTTACTAGCTTGGCCGAAACCTCGCCATTGTCCAGCCACGTGGTTGAGAACTCATCTAAAGCTGCCATCAAACCCGGAAACCCTGGCTCGTATAGCTTCTCCAAACCACGTAAAGTCCACATGCGTACTAACATGACGAAACACTTTTCTTCATCGTAATAGCACAGAAGCGTAGCCGCCAATGATGCCATGCCCTGAACATACCCAGTAGCAGGAAAGTAAAGTGATAATGCATGAAGGACTCTAAAGAGTAATCGCTGGCCTCCTCTATATCTTCGTCTAAACATGATGTGACTGTTGATTGTCCGAGGAACATCAACATCAATCTGAACATCATCCGCCGAACTTTGATCCTGAAGCTGATGGAAAGCTTGAATTATATCTCCCTCTTCCGCGCTGTCTTTCCTCTTCTTCGCCGAAGTAGCAAGAAATGAATACCATGCCGCAGAACGCCAACGATCTGGAATCCCTTTCCATGTTCGCTCTATTAACTTGGCACTTTTGGTGTCGAATTCGAAATCCATTCCTTCTCCATCTTTGCCTTTTATTATTTTAGCCATTCTCCTCCATTTCTCTGTTCGTTCCGATTCTTTCTTCTTCATCAACTCCACCCCTTTACCCCCCTCTGCTTCTTCGGCGATATCCGCCAACCCAGGAGGTAGAGTCAGCATGTCGCCAGCCTCATCCATCCATCTTCTATCCTTGTTTCCAGGTAATCGATTGGCAGCTGCTCTTAATTGAGAGCTTCGCACGCTTCGTATTGAAGCATTATCGCCCTGTGTCCTTTTGAGTGATTTCGCAGAGACTTTCCGAGTGGGCGCAGGTCTAAGCCCCCTCTGTGATGTCGCAGTAGATGGTGATCGACCAAAGGTTCGTTTTCGTCGCGGTGCCTCCGAGGCTAATTGTAGTACAGTCGAAACGCGCTTGGGTGGTTTTGGTTCTGGTGTGCCAGGTCTGGAGACGGTTCTCTGATTGTTGATGAATCCATATCTGTCGACATCTTGCCCATTCACATCTTCCCAATCTTCGATTCCACCCGCTAGTTCAGCAGGCCTTCTGTTTGATAATGCGCTCGCGGATCGTGGTGGTACGCCTATGCCATTCGGAGTCAAGTAGCTGTTCGCCCTAAATTAATTAGTGGAGAGCGCATTTATCCGTGAGCAGTTCTATACTCACGTAACAGGTCTTTCGGGGATGGATTCCCCTCCAGAAGTTATACGATTATCAATTGTGTCGTCCTTTCCATCGCGCCAGTCAAAGCCCGAACCCGACTCGTACATAGACCTGACCTTTTGCGACTCCATTTCCAAATCGTCAGATAGAAGTTTGATCGAAGGCGACGTTGTGGCTAACATAGAAAAGCTAGGTTGTCTAATAAATGTCTCTCGTCAGCACAATAAGCCGGTACGTTATGGGGCTTTGATCCCACCCACCTTGGTGTCGCATTTGTACGCGCTTGGCCATTTACTGCCTTTCTCCCACTCAACATCATACTACCTCTTTTCGAAAAGGACATGGATTGCATAAAATTATCCTCTAATAAAGTTTCATTTGGTATGGTAGTCGTGATGGGTGAGAAATCCTCTTCTGAAATTTCCGTTGATTTACCAGTACCGGTAGCGGTACCGGTAGGGGTGTTTGAATTACTGTTCTTCGTCCTCGACCTGGTCTTCCATCGTTTCAGGGACCCTTGGGCAGAAGACCCAAAAATGCTTTCATTTTTCAAATGAGTTGGGGAATTGGGAGATGCGGGTGATTGCACATCGCTCAATTGAGTTTGTGGAGTGGAACTTGTATTTGCCATGACCACTTTTGAATCAAAATTTATATTGATCCCTAAGACATTCTCATTAATATCTTTGGTATTATTAATAGAGCCTTCTCGATCTCGAACTGTATCCCGAGCAATTGTATTTGTGAGAGAATTTGTGGTGGTAGTAGTAGCGGTGGTAGTGGTGGTGGTAGTAGTAGTAGTGGTAGGCGCAAGACCAGAATCTCTTTTTGTATCATCCTTTAATAATATTAGACCTCCTCCCAACTCATGCGCAAGTAGTCGTCGTGATGACGATGAAGATGGTGTTGTTCGAAGTGCAGGATGAGTCTCAGTAGGTGGAGAAAGTGGAGGTGCAACAATAACGGGAATTGGAGCCCCTCGAGCCCTTGCACCAGGGAACATGTCCTCATATCTCATTGCAATTAGTTTTTCTTGGGTTACCGTATTGGTAACTTGTGGGGTTGAGGTATGGGTATTGGTGTTGGTGTTGGTGTTGGTGTTGATATTGCAGGTGGTGTTGATATTGGTATTGGTATTATTGATATTAATTTTGGTAGATGAAGATGATTTCCTTCGAAGACCTCTAAGACTTCCAAATTTTTGAATTGGTGGTGCCATGATTCATTATTTGAAGAGAAAAGAAGGAAAAAGATTGTTGTATTTCGAGTTTTGTATATTTGATTCTATTTTTGAAGGCGAGAAAGAGAGAAGGCGAGGGAGAGGAAGAGAGAGAGAGAGAGAGATAGAGAGAGAGATTCGAAGATGTAAAAATTCGAGATGTGGTAAATTGAATGGATTCATTAATTGAAGACTGATGTGATAGAGATAGATAGGTAGATCGACCTCTTTTTCCTTGGTAGGTTTTTTGAATTGTCAATATACTTTTTGTACTTTGGTCGTAATAGCAGTAGCAGGTGCAGGTGCAGATACAGATGCTGTCGTGTTATTGTTATGCAGCGATTTGCAGGTCTCAAGCCTCTTTCTATATCTACCTAGTACTTTGTAAATGTGATCCATATGATTGTATGTCTAGTTGTGCTGTAAAAGGTTTAAGAAAAGAAATTGGATTGTTCTTTAGACATATATTATAAGTATAAATATAAGTAGGAGTACTTCGTAGATATCTATAGATTAAAATAATTTATAAAGAATTTTATATTATTGATTAAATACTAACTGATCCTTAACTTTCAAGTATCGAATATCTAAAATCATTAAAATCACTAAAAATCAAACAATCGAAAAATTAAAACAAGATAGGAATAATATAACATGATTGAATTAGGAAAAAGGAAAGAAAGAGATCAATTTTGGAAATACCTACCTACTGTACCTACTTGGTAGTCAGTGGTCACACTTTATTTCTTCTTCCTCTTCTTCTTCCATCTGTAATATCCAAGACCCAATTTACTACAGTCTACAGCAACATAATACAACCAACCGGTTAATCTCCCTCGTATCTTCCCCTCAATATCTTATTCTTTCTTCTCCATCAAAAAGAAACTCCCTCCTCCCTCCTCCCTCCTACCCATCTCCAATAATACTACCGGAACTCCAAAGAATATTATATCACATACCTAGTATACCTAGTATACCTAACCACCTAACTTAAGTAGATCTCTCCCCCCCTTCTTCCCCCCTCCCAGCACACGTCCCCCTTAGCGATCAAAATCCAGACCCCCAATCGCCCACTATCAAATCAATCCCGTCAGTATTAAACCCCAATCCTCAGAATCCTCCCAACCCAACCCAATCCAATCCAGTCCAACACTCCAGGACCAGCAGAACTGCCTTCCTTTTCTTCCCTTTCCTTTCCTTTCCCAGATAAATCCATTTCAATACCCACATATACATACCCAGTATACCCACAGATCTACTTACCTACTAGGTAGTCATCATCTCCTTATAGCCTTCCACCTATCTACCTATCCACCCATCACCCATCCATCCATCCACCACTTCTCCATTCAGAAACCATCAACCATCAACCTACCTCCCTACCTCCCTACCTCCCTACCTCCTACCTACCTATCCATAATCCCCGCCCCCGCCGGTATCCACGGTATCCACGGTATCCTGAAGCCCCGCCACTAGGGTTGGGCATATATAATTATTAAATCAGGGTATAATGGTCAACAGATTATAGTATGTAATAATGGTCAAATTTGATTATAACCATACGTAATCGAGCACTAGTACTAATCTGGTATAGTCGTACTGATGACTAATCTAAATTAATCACATGATCATTTTGGGTTTTTTTCAGCAAATTTAGACTGGTAAAACTTTTTTACCACCCACCTAAAAACCTTTCCGAATTAGCTCCACTTTCATTCATTCTAGCTATTCAATTGGCTAGAAAAAGAGGGGCATAGCCTTGGCGTAATATTTTATCAGGCTCAAAACTTGTTATATTATAAAATTATATAATCATGCCCCAGATTATATAATTTGCCCAACCCTACCCGCCACCGGTATGTACCTATCTTATATATATCCACATCAAAACTCGCCCGCATCTAGCAAATCCCTACCTAGTAAGATCTTACCTAGTACTTCGTACTTCGTCACGCATAAAAAAAACCCAACAACAATACAAAGTACCGAACTACAAAATTAGCAATCTTAGCTAATAAATAGCATAGCCGACTCTTCTCGATATCTACCTCTTCTCTTTACCTACATTTTCATACTAGCTATTTCATTCCATACCATCATACCACTATATCACATCGCATCGCATCGCATCATATCATATATCATCCTTAAATCCCATTATATCCATCCCTCCATACCTCCATCCCTCCATCCCTCCATAAACACCCCCTCCCCTCATACATACCTATTACCTACATCCCTCTCAAAACCAACCACATAGCACACAATACACAATACACAACACACAACACATGATCCAATACATATTCGTTGTTCCTTTTGCAAGTACCAGTACATTAAACCCCAAGTATAAACCCCAAGTATAAACGCATGTACGTATGTACAAGTACCGGAGAAATCATCACGGCTACATACAGAACTGCTACCTCACACCCCTCACACCCAAAGTATCACAGAAAACACTTCGTCTCTCTACGTGACCCTACCTACCTACCTATACAAACCAACTCTACAACTCTACAACTCTACAACTCTACAACACACACACTCTCACACTCACACTCTCACAAAAATTGATAATCCCCTCTGAATTCTAATCCTCACATCTCTGATATAAATGTCTACACAACAAAACCCATTCATAGCACAACCAACAATACTCAAATATTTCCTATGGATATAATGGATATGTGAATATGCCATCCATTTCAAAAATTCCCCCTTCCCTTCCCTTCCCTTCCTTTTCCATTTTCCTTCATTCTCCTCTTTCTTCCATCAAGTACCACGGAAAAAGAAAAAATAAAGAGAAAAAGGAAAAAAAAAACTATCCCACCCTATGACTTAAACCCATGTCATATTATTCAATGCTGGCTGAAGCACCATGAATTGTACGCGGCCACGAATCCAGCCATGATCCATCATCCATCTTTAGAACGCCATCAAAAACGCCACGCCATGCTGCCTACCAATAAATGCCTTCTTTTATTTCCCACTCAATCCCACACCTTAACAATTAATTGCCTCAACTCAAAGTTCCTCATTCTCCCAATCTCGCTCATGATATGTGGATTGTGCTCTCCCACCACTGAGATCAAGTTTGGCAAGAAACTCGGGAGGAACAGTCGGGATATATTTTCTTTCACGTTCTCTATTCATACCACCAAATCCAGCCCCGTAACTTATTAACATGTCTGTACTAGAAGGTAGAGAGAAGGGAAGTATGAATGTTGTATCAAAAAAAAGGTTCTTAGGATCGTCGTCATCCTCCTCAAAGGACTCATCGTCGAGAGATTGAGGTTTTCCACCTTTGCCATTTGAACCAGGGGTATCGGGTAATGGTTTGTTTCTATTCCTATCCGGTGTCGATGGGGCACTCATGCGTAGACCTTGCGAACTCCTTTTTTGACGCTCTTTTCGCAATCTGTGCTCCTCTTGTAAGTTGATTAGATATTCCATAGCACTTTTTGGTAACCCCTTTTCTCCAACTTCTGGTCGATAACGTTTCACCGAGTGTATCAGTTGCTGCGGAGTAAGTCGTGTGAGCTGCTGTAATGTTCCAACTAGAGCTTCCAAATCATCTTGTCCCAAAGATGAGAAGCATTGTAGCCACTGTAGGAGTTGAACTAAAGGTGCAAGATGTCGTCGCGCTGCCTCAACAGTCATTTCTCCACTAGACGTCATAGAACCATGCTCATAATGCTCAGGTTGGCGATTGTTCGTTCTCGCCCATTCCTCAAGGCTAGATACATTCATCCGTATTTGCATTGCTTTAGTTCGTGCTAGGTACTTTCGTTCAGACATGATACGATTGAAAAGCTCAGCTCCGAGCCAGTAAAGTAACTGTGCTAAAATCTGGGAAGTAATGACAGAATGTATGTCATACAGATCTAACACAAACAGAGTCGAAGATAATAAAGATGTGACGTTGCGGGGTGATGGCTTAGCTCTCGCTTTCGGAGAGGGTGGTCGAAATCGTTTTTCGATGGGGACCTCTTTGACGGTCGTTTTTCTCTTGAAAAGCTTCCATTCATTCTGAAATGTGACATCTTCAAACCCTGGAATGGTCTCATGTTCCAACATCGCAGAATCAAGAACCTTATCCATTCTCCTTTCAGCATCCCGAATAATCAAGAGGAAAATTTCATTGATTAATTCCGCAAGTTGAAGTTGAAACTCCGAAGTTGACTCGGATAATCCACCGTCCTTTTTCAAATAGTGTAATAACAATGTAGCATTCGAGATCCAGAAGGCCAAGATTGTCATGTCCTCTTGGTGGTGTTCAATCACATCGTTGATCTTGTCCATTGCACTAATCAAGAGTTTGGCCAGGAGATCGTGACTTGCATGATAGTGAGCATATCTCGCGCTGAGAAATATCATGTTCGCCGGTACGGGTTTTTGAGATGGTGATCGTTGAGGGGACATGTTGGTGATAATAATATCGAGAATTCGGCCAAGTTCACTTTCCTGGAAAACAAACATTTGGTCATGTAAACATCGACTCCAATCGAAATCTTGCCCCTCTTCTTCCAACTCCTCCGGTGTTTCCGGTTGATCATCAATACCCATATTACCCAAGTCAACCTCTAAATCTCTAGCACTCTCCATCATCATTCGCCGCCTCATCTCATTCTCTGCCATTTCCTCCTCAAATCGATCCTGGGAAAATCCTGGGTTGTAAAAGTCATCCGTAACCCCCGCATTTCCAATATGATATCCACCATCCTGAAGGTAATCAGCAATTTCGCTATCTGGAGCGATAAAGTCGAATGCTGTCCTTCCCGTTGATGATTTAACGTCCCTAGATGCACCCCTATCTAGAAGTGCCTTCGCGATACCCTTGTGTCTATTCGTCATTGCCCACATCAAGGCGCTCCATTGATTTCGATCTTGTTTGTCGGCATCGGCACCAGCATCTAGTAGTGCTGTTACCACAGCTTCATGGCCCTGCGCAATTGTTAGAAGCTTTATTATATGTAATGGCTTGAGCTGGTACTCACAAAACAACTTGCATATATTATCGGCGCTGTGCCTTCTTCATCCGGCGCATCCAGATCTACAAGGTCTTTTGCTTTACCTTGGAGGATCCTCTCTATGCGATCAACATCCCCATTGCTAGCAGCCATATTCAGAGCCTTCTGTAAAATATCTTTCTTCTCCGCAAGTGAAAGCTTCTCGTCGGTAGCGACAGCATCTTCATCCTCACTAGCTGAGCCATCTCTATGTGCTGCTTGAGCAGCTAGCATCTCCATTAGTCTGTTATCGCTATCCCCTATCTTTTGTTTTGTAATATCGTCGTCGAACTCATCAGTTCCAAGTGAAAGGTTCTTGAATTCAAGTGGTTTAGCCGGGACAGGAGTGGTCAGGAATTGGGATTGTCCTAGAAGTGTTAGTCAGTAGTCAGTGGATTTTGTTCCTCACCATCGAGTTGTCATACCTTGCCATGCATCATACATTTCGGTCTCAGGTGCATACTCTGCAGACACATGTCTTCGATCATCAAGTGACTTAGGTAAATCATCAGGTAGTGGCCGCGGTTTTATCATATCCTCCCCAAAACCACCAATGTCTCCATTATTGTCCCCGATGTCCATCACAACAGCAGGAAGACTGCATATAGCAAGCAAACATCTGTTGTAAACTTATCGATTGTCTTTTGTATACTGCAGATGGTAATGTTCAAAGGAGTGTATCAAATCTTCGAGAATTGTGTTGGTCCCACAAGGAAGCTGCTGTGTTGAATTGGACTTTCTTACACTTATGACGCCAGGCCTTGTTGCTTGAAGGTTATTAGCCTGGGGGGTTCGCATCAAATGGAAGTACAGTACCGTAGTAGTCTTGGAGGATGGTCCGAGCGTTTCACAAAGGGTTTCACTATGGGTGGGCTGGCTGGACCACCTTCAGCCTTATTACTTTGTTTCCTTTAAATGAGATAGGAGATTCAATATTTATATATCCATGGATGTATGAATCCATTCTTATTATAATCTAATGCACATTTTGATTGCAACTAAACAACTAACCACCATCTACTCAGAATGGAAAGAAGATTATGTTGAAAGCTCTAAAAACTTTGAAGACTCATTTTGATTCATGGGGAGAGAGAGGTAAGACTTTATGATCTCCTTGTCTTATTACATATCTAAACACTCCTCTTTCCTAACACCCTGATTCGCTTCACTCCTCCATCAGGAATCATGATTAACTTAACGTGCGTAAATGTTCTATCTTTCACCAAAGACTCAAATTCATGCTCCTTATCAGCACTGGTCTTACTAGGCTCAACAACCGCAGTCCATCCTTCGGCTGAGACACCAGGCTCCCCTTCACCATTCCAGCTTATGGCCTCAACCTTTACTTTTTGTGGGAAGTTACCCCTGAAGAATGCTGTATCAACAATCAGCTTTTCAATGGTGCCTGGTGCTCCTAATCGGATAATAGCCCAGTCCACATGATCTTTTCCTCTAGACCTCGATGTCTCCCATCCATCTCCCATATCCTTCCCACGACCAGGCAAGATAAGATTTGCAATTACTCCAAAATGCTGATCACTACAAGAGATTGCAACCCCTCCATTTTGGGCGGCAGCCAAATCGAAGATGGCATTTTTGTCTTCTGGGAAAACAGGTATGGCGTGACCAAAGAGCCTGAATCGGGCGATTCCACCGTCTGGATACATGTTAAGCCTCACGTGAGTGTAAGCTTTCGTAGTTGGAACTGCAAGCTTCCAGCCAAATCGTTGCGAAGGACCGCACTCTTGTAGGCCAAGAATTGTCTCCCATTTTCCTCGGTCACCTTTCCATCCAATGACCTCTCCATCGTTGTCACTAAATACACCTTCAACAGAGATGGCAGGTGCATGATTTCCGGAGAAGAATGCTGTGTCTACTTCAATTCCCTCAACTGTTCCGGAAGCGACCCCAAGACGAATTACAACATAATCAAAAGGTGCAGTATTATGTCGGCGAGTCTCCCATCCATCATACCAGGCACCGGTATATACCATTTTTCCTGGTTGTCTGATGGGTGGGGTAGGAGTAAGAAGATTGTTTGCTTCCGCAAACCATTCATCTGAGAAAGAAAGTACTTTTCCACCAAGCGTTCCGGATATCAGATCTAAAGTGAGTGATTAGCCAAGTAACCAACATAAAGTATGCTACATGAAAGTTTCCAAGGAGACTTTGAATCATAATGAGGGTACTGTACTACACCTGATAGCATAAGTTCATCCCATTTGCAATGTTCTGTACTTGCTCGTACATATTGTTCACCGAAAGAGCAGAGACAATATTTCTCTTATGCTTCTAATCACAGGTAGACCAGTATCTGAGAAACCTCGGGTGGTTATCTTGTTTCAAGACACGCGCCACCAATGTAAAATGAAGTATCACTCACCAATACATGATGAACGGAAGGTAGCATCAATTTCGTCCGATGGTACAGATGTTACAGCAACATCTCCGGTCTTGTATTCGGTTTCGAATGTCATGTTGGACGGATAGAAGAGGAAGGTTAGAGTAGAAGAATATCAGAAAGCAACTTTACTTTGAGGGAGAGAAGGGAAGAAGAGGGGAAAAATCAACAAAAGAGAGTTTTAGATGATGGATACTCGTACTTATTGGGAGATTAGGTACAATTTACAATTCCATCGAGTAATAATGTTACTTTTTATATTGCTTGTCCTCCGATAAGTATTCCGATAAGTGTGATTTGCCCCGCTATCAAGCAAGAACAGAAAGACCTTACACTCTTACAATCCATTCTACAACTTCTCCCAAGTTTGAATGGTGATAACCTTGGAATATTCATACAATACAAGAATGGAAGGAGGGTACCTCCAGCTACCTATGAATATAATTCATTACCAAGCAGTAATGGAGCGACCCGATCCATCCATCTGCGATGTCCAAACATAGAAAGTGCTTACAGAATCGATGTCAATGATTGGTTCATTATCCCCATCATCCATATCATTGACGCCATCTACTTTTTTTATTTGTACTACCGTACTACGAGTCTACGATGCAACGAATCCATGTACATTATTCGAATCTTATGCGAACCGAGCTATTTATGTAGGGAAAGAGGTAGGTAAGACGGACTTCTTACAATACCATCATTGATTCATTTTCAATCTTCATCTGGATTACCACACAATCATCAAGCACTCGAGAAACAACCGTAATCAGATTTCAACCATGTCATCCGCAACAGGAATCCCAGAAAACCCTCGAGTAGCTACAGGAGAGCTTCAAGATCCTCATCAGGCTGGCTATGGAGAAGATGAGCCTTTACTCGGACGAGCTGGCGATGCATCACAACAAGAAGGACGTCCACTCTTCTGGAACCTCGCACTTGGTATTCTCACCCCTCTCGCTATCTAACTCGAAATATAGCAAGAACTAACTCGAATATCCAAACAGGTACCGCGATAATAACTCAAGTCGGTCTTATTCTTCTCGTAGCCCACGTCTGGGCCAGCATATTTCTCTCCCCATTGATGCTCTTCTCAGCACATCCTCTACTCAATTCTGCCGGACTCTTGGTTCTTACTCAAGGTATCCTCATTCTACAACCTACACATACCGCTACGCAGAAACGTCAAGGTACTATTGCACATGCGGGGGCAAACGCTCTAGCTGGTAGTCTTCTCGTTGCCGGTCTTGTCGTTATCGAAGTCAACAAGTTCGCACACAATGGAATCCATTTTGTATCAGCTCACGCGATTCGTACGTATTCTTTCCTTTCTAGTCACCAAACATAAGACTAACCTTCTTAGTTGGCCTCATTACTTATATACTCCTTCTTATCCAATCCCTAGTCGGCTTCACACAATACTTTACCCCTTCCCTTTACGGCGATATTTCAACCGCAAAATCAATCTACAAATATCATCGATTAAGCGGCTACCTTGTTCTCCTCTTACTCCTCGCCACAATTTCCGCGGCGACATGGACAGATTTTAATGTCAATGCCTTGCATATAAAGAGTTGGGCTGTCATTGTCTGTTCGGTGATTGTGTTGATTGGGATCATTCCACGAATCAAGAAACAGAAGTTGGGCTTGGGATCCTACTAGGGGAATTGAAATTGATTTGAGAATGAATCTGGATGGGGTCATTGGCAGTAAACATGGATGTGGGTCTTTTTTTAAGTTCCAAAATCCTTTTACAGCTTCAGACGATCTCAAAGGACAAGGTGCTTTCGATTTTCCGGGGACTCTCAGAGTTTTGGGGCTTTTATGTGGTTTCATTCGGAGGGAGCCTTTATGTGTGGTATGATCATGCTTCGAACATACGAGTATACGAGCAATGAATGATTTTATAGGGCGTCGGCGTTAGTTAGGGGGGTGATTCGTAATGAGAATAATATTTGTTAAGGGGAGTCTTGATTCAGGCCCGAGATAGGGAACTTAATACTTAAATGCGCAAGAAATTTCCATCAGTATTCAACTGACTTGATGATTTCTCTCTGGATTGAATCTTGAGCTTGATCTTTGATAAGATATATGATACATAAAATATATTCTGAATACTCTCCTTCTTCCCTTTCCAATGGGTTCATTTCCTCTATTATTTCACTCTTCTTCCTTTTCCTCTTTCTTTCCCTCCATCCTCTTTCTCTCCCCCCCATCCTCCTTTCTATTTCTCCTTTCTCTTTTACTCAACGCTATAAAGACTCAACCTGGAATAATTTGATAGATTGAAGTGCGCTTGTATCTCGGATCTTGGTATCTCGGATCTTGGTATCCTGGCATCTCCAGGTCTAGATCCCATAAATCCGAAGCGCTCAAGTGAAGTGGGTGGGAGATTTGAGTTCGAGTTCGAGTTCGAGCTACTTGCTGGTAGGCGGGTGGGCGGTAGGGGGTAGGCGGGTAGGCTGGTGGTGGTGGTGGTGGTGGTGGTGGTTGTTTGCGTTAGCTAAGGTTGGTTGGTTGGTTGGTATGGTGTGGGAATATTTTTTTTGGGGGGTAGGAGAGATTGAGGTAGAGGATAGAAAGGAAGGAAAAGGGGGCGGGGTTGGGATAAACAACCTTAGAAGATTAAAAACAGGATATTCTTCAATTTCCTCATCCAAAGAAGTTATCCTTAGAAGATTAAAAACAGGATATTCTTCAATTTCCTCATCCAAAGAAGTTATCGTTAAGCTTGTATTATGATTATCACAAACACCAAAGTCATAAACAACAAGTCACATCACATCACATAACATCACAAGCAAAAGCACGCGTCAAGTTATTTTTCAATTTGTTCATTGTAGCCCATACAAAGTACTCAATCATGCCATACAGGCCTTTAATTTCCTCCCTTTAAAATTCTTCCTTACTTTCTGCAAAGACTGCGTGCAAATCATTTTCGTCTGAATCGTGTGTGGTATATCGAAAGACACTTGCTTCTAATGCAAAGTAATGCCGCGCTCAATGCTCCGACCATGCTTCATTCTGAACCCAATCCCATGCCCCAAACCATGCCCAATGCCCATTCCGAAATCAAAAACTCCATCGCGATGCTATGCTATGCTCAAGTGCACAGAAGAACTAATAGTAATGTAACATATGTATGATCTTTTGAGAGGTAAAAATCTCAAGGTCAACTGCGTCCAGAGAACCCCGAGACACCATTCAAAAAGAATAAAACCTCCGCCAATGGCAACTCTCCAACAAACACATGCAGTGACAAGACTGCGTACTCCAACAGCACACTACACCCCAATCCACCGCCCGCTACATGCAGGTAACACTCTGCACTTGGGTTCCCCAAGCGTTGCATCATACATGGCGACAAAGAAAAATGGCAAAGGGTAAAAACCAGGCGCATCATGCATAGGGGGACGTCCCTATGATGAAAAACGACCAGGCGCATCATGGGGGGACGTCCCCATGATGGAAAAAACCAGGCGTATCATGCATAGGGGGACGTCCCTATGATGAAAAACGACCAGGCGCATCATGGGGGGACGTCCCCATGATGGAAAAAACCAGGCGCATCATGCATAGGGGGACGTCCCTATGATGAAAAACGACCAGGCGCATCATGGGGGGACGTCCCCATGATGGAAATAACCAGGCGCATCATGCATAGGGGGACGTCCCTATGATGAAAAACGACCAGGCGCATTGT
>NGKI01000002.1:2726155-2740685 GCA_002162615.1 Myriosclerotinia duriaeana
TTGAGAATTGTATGAGGAAACCTACCAAGATCAAAGAATAAAACCCATGAGGCTTGCTGAACACTTTCTCTGTACATTCGACTCCATCCAATGCCAGTTCGACAGCAATACCAACTTTGCTCAGGAACTTCAAGAGAACTTTTTGATTGACTAAATTGTCCTCGACCAAAAGGATCTTGAGTCCTTTATTGCCAAGACGTTGACCAACATCAAGATAATGTTGCTTTTGACTTGCAACTTGTTGCTGAGCGCTTGAGCGATTACGGTCAGTACTCAAATCCCTCTCTTTATCCGGATCAAAAATCACTGCAAATCTCGACGGCTTGACAGGCTTGTAGATAAACGTGAGGCGATTATCCTTAGCCATTTGGTCATAGTCATATGACTGAGCCATCTTTATGACTTCTTGTCGCTGTACGGGATCTGATAGCACAACAATTGATGTTTGAGGTAACATCACTGACGCGATTAGTTGGTCAATCAGTTGTACTATCTCCTCAGCAGAGCCAAGGTTCAAGACAATATGAGTAAAATTGACAGAATCATCTCCGCTGATCAGACATTGGGCCTCCTCAACACTTGGAAGTGGTGTGATTTGATGAGGAATGTCCTTTGGTAAAGTAAATTCGATGTGCTGTCTCGTTGCCTCAAGACTGTGGGTTTGCGGACAAATGAGAAGGATTGAGTACATTGGGGGTCGGAAATGCTTCAGGTCTTGTGAGTTAGCACTATTTTGACGAACAGGATGTGATTCTGCAATAGTGGACGCAATATTTGCACCAGTGAATGAAGAAGTAGACTCGCGAGGTGGTGAAGACGATGAGGAGTGTTTGTCGGGAAGTTCTAGCTTCATTTTTTCGGGAGTGCTTGCTCTCGCGGCCTCACCAAAATGCGCCAGGCTCTGTGTAAGAGACGATCCAGAGGATCTATCTGTGGCGCGAGTTCGGCCCGAATAGATAGACGGCTCTGAGCTCCCGGACGAGACTACAGCTGGCGAGCCTGAGCTTGAATCGGTCTTCGGACTCTCCATTGAGACGGCAGGTGAGTGTAACAGCCTGGTAGCTAAGAGCGGGTTACTGCTAGCTTGTTTAGCAGCGACTTGTGTGGATATACTGGTGGATACTGAGGATGAAGATGATGGCACTTTGCTCAATTGGGGTGTTGTGAGTGGTTCTGGGTGATCTTCCGAAGTTGGTAGTCCA
Source organism: Myriosclerotinia duriaeana (assembly GCA_002162615.1). Taxonomy (NCBI): domain Eukaryota; kingdom Fungi; phylum Ascomycota; class Leotiomycetes; order Helotiales; family Sclerotiniaceae; genus Myriosclerotinia; species Myriosclerotinia duriaeana. The sequence continues at coordinate 2,727,358 of NGKI01000002.1, forward strand.
AACTTAGCGGTAAATGTGAAGGTAGAGCCTTTGCCAGGTATCGCACTTCCCTGCATCTTCCCATCATGGAGTTGAACCAATTGTCTCGAAATAACCAATCCTAAGCCACTTCCACCATGCTGTCTTGTACTACTCCCATCGATTTGACTGAAGGGCTTGAAAATGAGGTCAGCCTCTTCTTTGGTGAAGCCTCTTCCAGTATCCACAATAGAATACTCTAGCATTATTTCATTGACTAGTGGCGGCGAATCCTCATCCGTGTATACCCTACATCTAGTAAACACCTCTCCAACAGTTGTAAATTTAATTGCGTTGCCGATAACGTTTAGTAGAACTTGACGAATGCGGAACTTGTCTCCCTTCACCATTTCAGGAACGTCAACATCAACTATATAGTTGAGTTCAAGCCTTTTGGTGATGGCCATGGTGGATACCATCTCATTGACTTCCTCGACCAGAGATCGTGTATGAAACCACTCGTATGACAGTTTCATCATGCCTGCGTCCACCTTGGAAAGATCCAAGATATCGTTGATGATATTGAGCAAGCTGCTGGCACTGGATTGGATCGTGTTCGTGTAGTCGAGCTGTTCGTCGTTGAGGGTAGTATCTTGAAGGAAGCTCACCATGCCAGAAATGCCTATTAATGGCGTTCGGATTTCGTGAGACATGTTGCTCAGGAACTTGCTCTTGGATTCCATAGCTTCTTTAAGCTTAGTTTCCAGTAACTTGTGATCGTTGATATCTGTGCAAGCACCGAACCAGGAGCCGTCTCCACTTCCAAGGTTAATATTGTCAACTTCCACACAACGGACAAGATGCCATCGATACTCTCCAGTCTTCGATCTCAATCGGACTTCGGTGGTATAGGAGAGTCTCCCGTTACTATCTGTGGCGATCTTGATGACCCCAGTTCTCGCCAACTCGGACAAGTCTGCTGTGGCAAACTCATACACAGAACTGCTACTTGAGCTGTTATTCCTCGATAAGGTCTGGTGAATTCCTTTCACTGTCTTTTCGGTTGGCGCTTCAGAGGGGTCGGATGACTGCCCCGATACGCCACCCAAAGATGTCTGAGATGGGTTTCTCATCGGCTCGGCAGGCTTCTTTGGGTGAGTTGAAGGGGTCCGTGGTCTGCCGATGGGTATTTGGCATTTGGCTAGATCCTCTGGGTGGACATAATCCATGAAACCAAGTCCTAAGGCATCATTGAAATCTTGCCCGGTATAAGAAAGCCATTGCTCGTTGGCAAAGGTTACGCCCTCATCTTCTGTTGCAGCGAAAATTATCTGGGGAATCAAATTTGCCAGTTGTCTATGCTTAGCTTCAGAGGCCTCTATTTCCTCTTGCCGCGCAGCTTTTACTTCGGCGATGTGCTGGTCATGGATGTCCATATGAGAGCCATACCATTGAACGATCACACCTCTTATATCCCGCGAACCTACAGCACGGGTGTAGAACCAACGATAGCTTCCGTCAAAGCGCTTGATGCGAACCTGCAGGGAAAATTGCTCACCCGTCTTCACCGCATGGGACCACGCTTTCAAATAGTCCTCTCTTTCATCAGGATGAATGCTGCCCCATGGGTCTTGATATAACTCTGAGACAGTTTGGCCGCGATATGTGAGATATCGACTATTCACCCATACTATTTCGCCTGTCTGTGGCAATGCGACGAATACATGCGCAGGTAGTGAGTCCAACATCAATCCTTTCAACCGATCCGAAGGCGGTGGCATATCTGAAGGTACAACTAATGATCCTTGACGCGAAGGTTTGGTGACAGGAGGGGCTTTTACCGATGAAGCTGATGTAGTCGGCAAGGACTGGAAAGTCGCACCAAAATCTGCTCCATAGGAGTGTAGTTGAGTGTGATGACGATCAGGCTTGCCAGCACCATAAGAAGCACCTCTTATTGCCTGTCGTCTCGGTGAATCGTGAGAATTTTGGCGCGAAGGACTTGGCTCGCGGAGTTCTGAAGTCTCACTCAATGACTCTTTAGATGATTTACTGTTACGACTTTCTTGCCCGGACGAGGTAGTTGAGGCTTGTGAATCTTCTGCATCAGTTTTGTTCTTCAGATTTTCGCTGCCTTCAAGATAAGGAGTATTTGGTCCCGAAAGTCGATCGTCTGTTTGATTTCGTGGCACTGACCGACTCTCAGCTGGCGAGCTCTCTTTTGATGAACGTCGAACGCCTGCTATGCCGATTCCGCCTGTATCCATACGAGTCGCACCAGATTTTGACCTTGAGCTAAAGTAGCTCTCAGTTGCTACATACCCAGGACTTTCACCGCTAGATTTCCTGTCCATTGTGAGGCCCACACTACTGGGATCCCATGATGGCGTACCGCTTGGGGATACATTGGCACTGCGGGATACTCCAGAATAATCACTCGGACTTGTCATGCTTCCTCCCGATTGATGACGCAATCCTTCCTCGGCTAGGGAATAAGCCAAGTTACCACTGGCGATGGAGGGTTGGCCATGAGCATGTCGGCCCCCTGTAGCAATGGCACCAAATCCAGTAGTGTGAGGGCGTTTTCGAGATAGACCTGCGACTTCAGTCTCGAGGTTGGAATAGTGTCGACAGAGGGAGAACGAAGTAGCCATGTGTGGTGAGAGATGTTCTAGGGAGTGTCGGAGACTGGATGGGTAAGGAATAACAGGACTGAGAATCGAGAGAATTGCAATTGGGGTTCGCTTTTCCTTGAATGGCTCTGCCCCTTGTGGTTTAGAGGGTTCGGGGTATTTTGGTAACTGGTCAGTGTTTTTACCACGGCCTGCAGACTTTGATTCCATTGCGGCAGTATCTAACCTAAATGATTGCACCGGCTTCGAAAGTAAAGGATGAGTCAAAGGAATATGTAGAACAGTCCAGGATCTATCGACTCCAATAGCTTCAACTTGTTGCATCTTAGAGTAATCTTGAGTTGTGTGATTTGGGTTGAAGGTCTCCTCATCCACTGTCGAGTTAGTAAAGAAAGGGTTGTCTGTTGTCTCTGCTCTTATTGCCGGAGAGGGAGCAGGGGATTGTGACCAAGGTGATGGAGGAGTTTGTTCGTATTCTTCATATCGGTGAAGTGGAAATGGGGATTCTGCCGCACCCTGTGCGTGTATATTTTTCCCCTTTTCACTTTGATATCTAAAATTTCGGCTTGGTCGTTTGCCAGATTTACCTCCGAAAATTGATGAAACTAGACCCCCAAGCTCTGGTGCTTTGGATTTTTTCAGTCTTTCAGGTGAATCTATTTTTGAAGTTCGTGTCTGTGCCATGCTCTCGGTACATTTGTCTTCCTCTGTTGGGTCATTCAAGTATGGATAATCTCTTGTCAAAGCAATAACTTTTTCTCTCTCTAAAACTCTCAACACACCAGTGCTATCGATCAATGGATCAGCTTCATAGTCCAAAGCTTGCAATACCGAAAATACACGTCCTTGCACATCTCTGTTTGATTGCTCAACATTTTCCCAGCTAGCAGCAGGCTTCTCCTCCTCAAATGCCATGTGGTCTTCCAACGCTTGCAAACTGAGTTGTGCATTTTGGAGTGTGGCAGTTCGAGGTGGTAGATCAGGTCTAGCAGAAAGGTAACTTTTCGCACGAGTTAGGGGTGAAGGTCTTGCAGCAATGTTCCTCCCATTTTCGGAAAATGATATTGGATCTCTCTTTGTTGCTTCATAGCTAGTGAATGAGTGCCTACTAGTAAGACCGGGTCTAGACATTATAGGTAATGGTGGTGAATCACCAGATGCATATCCTTCGGAGGCTGAAGTCTCGATTGTGTCACCACTGGTGCTGGGTATGAGACTGCTTCCTCTCGGCAAGTAGGTTAGACTTAGTTCATCCTCTTCTGCTGCATTAAATGTTGCTTTCTGGCCCCATGGAACGTTTTCAATGTCGGTCGAATCTGCAGGCACAGATAGAGTTACTCTGTCAGCCTTGTAAACATCTCTCATTATTTTTACAACAGTGGACCACCATGGATCAAGGCCAGGTTCGGCAGATAGCATGAGACTAAGATCATAAAGATTTGGTGTCTCAAAGTTTGAATCATCCCTTGATATTTGTGAACCTGCGGGTTGAAAGTTGAGACCCGACGCTGGGGTTATTGGTCCTGATAGAACTTGATCGTGTGGTCCTTCATAAAAATGACCGCCAGCAAAATTGGATGGGTTTACAGTTGGTGAGAGAGCGGTGAAAGGTCGGTGGCCATTATAGCTAAGCTGCCTCGGTGTTCGCATCGGTGGGAATGGATAGGAGGGGGTTCTGGCATGTATTGCAGCTGGTGTGTCACTTCCTCGTATGGTCCTAGCAGACTCGGTCGACGCTGTTTCCATACCAGTGGGGAATGGGCTAGCAAACGCTGCATCGAGTGATGGTGATATGGATTCTTCATGAATAGGGGATACTCGAGCTTTGCCACCAGTACTAGTAGACACCGTGTTTCCTTGAAGTCCCTCCCTATCCTCCAATTGCTTGGCCAACCTCTCCCGATGCTGATTCAATTGCAATTGCGCATTCATAGCTCGAAGTCGTTCCACCTCCTCAGCCTGGTCATGCAATGGTATTCTTCCTGGGGGTAAGCTTGGTCTTCGTCCGGGGGCTGGACTCCTCGACTCTTTTGTATGCTCGTTTTCGGGGTTTTTAATACCGGAAGAGATAACATCCTGAACTTCATTATCACTAGTCATTTCCACATCGCTGGGTGTTGGGGGTGGTGCTTTTGCACCGGTTGGCAAATCTGGCATCGAGTCTTTCGCCTTAAGGTTAGATGAGCGCCTTGCTTTTACTCCATGATTACTCGATAATGGTAAGTGAGTGATTGGGTTATCGACTTGTTCCTCTTCGCCACCAGAGTATCGGTGTCGCAACCCAGACTTTTTCTTCGATGTTGATGGGGATTGCTTTTGAGGAGGACAATCTGGAGGTGGCATGCCGTCCTCCCTTGCAGACCCTCCTTTAAACTTCTGGCGCTATTTCGAACCCAGACAAAAGATTATTGCGATCGCAAGTGAAACCGCTGCGGCGAAATTCTTCATTCGTGGAGATTCTGGTTGTTTATTGTTGATTGTTGATTTTTGGTCGATTTGTTTTATTAGTATGTAGTGCGAAGTGAAAGCCTTTAGTTCGGAAATGACGTAGAGGGCAGAGTTTCAGGCAATCCGGCAGAAAATTTAGACGATCAATAATAAAGTGGTGTCAAATATGATTATTGAGTCTGTTGTTCTGTACTCTGAGATTCTTATTAAGATGTGAATTCTTGAAGATTGAAGGATTGAAGAATTGAAGAATTGAAGAAGAAGAAGAAGAATAATAATAATAATAATCATAATCAGGACAAATTTATTTTAGAGTAGCGGTACACCTAGTACCTAAGGTTACGGGTATGTATGGGATGTATGGTATGGATGGTACCAATGAATCTTTCAAGACTCAGATGGTCTCTTTTCTTTGGCGCATATAATTCTAACCTGGGATACCTGTACTATACTAGGCCAATGTTTTTAAGAGGTTATAAACAAGCTTGTATGGATAGATCGTGGGCATGGTACTAGTAGTGCGATGAGTAAAATGGACTAGAATAGGTGAAAGGTTGTTGATTGAACAAGGGCTGGAGATCCTAGGTAGCTAAATGAGTGAGTTCCTGAATAAACTTTATAATAACTTCAACTTGCCACTGTCACTGGTAGACTGACTGTACTGAACTGTACTGTACGTACTGTGCGTAATGTAATCTTATATAATAAGTAAGGGAGGAAGCAAGCAAAAAAAAGCTAGGTGCTGAGTGCTGGGTGTGCTGGGTGCTAAAGTGGAAAGCTGGGAAGTCGAGAAGTATGAGAGATGAACTAGAAGGACTTTTTTTTAGAGGGGAGGGGGTGGCATACCAAGAGTGGATTGTCAGGAACAACTACATACCTATCTATGTATTTACTTTTAGTATGTATGTATGTATGTATGTACTATATGTATATATGTATATATGTAGCTTCTTTTTCATTTAACACGTTGGGGGGAAGAGGGGGGAAGAGGGGGGCTCAACTTTCTCACAGTTGGTAGAAAACCCACCAAAATCCTTGCATACGAGGACCGTTAGAAATGTCAGAGTGAAAGGAAACAAAAAAAGATGGGGACAGTGGATACTAAGTAGGGTATAAGGATTATTTCAATGCTTCTAGATGTTCTAAAGCTTTGCTCTAGGAGACTGAACAGTGAAGACTGATTCGGACTTTATCAAGAATTGGATTGGAGGTTGATTTCAATATGCAAGTTGTCATTAGATTATTTGTATGTGTGTATGTAAGTAAAAGTAGGTAAGTAGGTATATATGTAGATACTAGATATGTACCTACGTATTGGACTTACGCAAATCAAGTAACTGTTCGAGTCTCTAGCATTACTTTATTGAAGCTCTTAGGATTGAAAGGCTTATTAGTTGGTGTCGATGTCAAGAATCATCTTTGAAAGGGGTGAGCGTGAGCTGGCGAAGGTAATGAAGCGAAGCTGTGGAGGGAAATACGAATCTCTTCAATGGTTAATAGAATGTCTAGTACCGTAGAAGTTTCATTTGCGCAACCTACTAGTAGTATTCGCGCAACCTACGTGACACGAAATGTAAATATCTTGATTCAAATAGGTTATGAAGCCAGTTTTCAACGTACAATCAATCAATCTCTAAACCCCCCCCTGCTTCTTGATCGTTTTTTTTTTTCTTTCTTTTTCTTGAATCCCAAATTACTAGCACAATGTATGTGCCAAGCCTGCGTGGTGATGGCAATATGTCTGTTCTCTACCTATAATACTCCGCATACTACATAGCATGCCAGTGACAAGTCGATATGACTGAAAGGAGGAAGTTCGGCACGAATGAACATATCAAAAATTTGTCGATGATGGGGATAGGGTTCGATTCATCCATCCATCCATTCGGTGATAACGAGAGCGGATAGATTTGTGGATCGTAAAATTCCAGATGGCATGTTTCTATCACACCAAGAAGATTTCTACAGAGGTCTACTGGCAGTGGCAGTGGCAGTGCCAGTGGCAGGCTGAGGCTTGAAAAGAGCCTCATAAGAGTTATAGGGCCGGCCGTTGGACGAATTCTCGAAAGCAGCACAAGCCCAATCGTGACTCGTGAGACTATTTGTTTAGGTATTTCGGATAATTTTAATTTCATGATGAAAGTGGTTGAGAGGTGACGGAGAATTTGAGTACGTATTGCATGTTGTACGTGATAAGAAGAGAAAAGACAAGAAGAGGGAGATACCTATATAATACAAGTATTTTGGTGAGTAGGTAGATAGGTAGGCAGGCAATTGATCATTAATCATCAAACATTGCATTGTTATATTGATACTTTTCTCTAAGAAGGTAATCCGTACCAGAAGAGCGTAGATACATATATATATATTTCTTATATCAAGTTATAGAATTGCTGTTAACAAGTATATATAAAGTAGGTATATAAAAATAATAACCAGCGGCGGTACTACCGGTACCTCCTCATCTGCGCCAATAATGATATAAGAAATTGAAAGGACCCTGGGAAAAGGTTGTAACTTGTGACGAATCTGACGACTCTGACGAAGGACCTCGGGAGGCTGCGTGATGACTTCATATGTCTTACCTTACTGTACATATAAGCCAATCGAGATGATTTTCCGATTCTTCGGTTGTAAGTTGTAACCCTGAAGATGTCTGATGTACAAAGTTATACATACCTAGTACCTACTACCTACCTAGTATACAAAAGCAGGTGAGCCAACATGGTCAATCGGATAGTTTCATGGACGATGAGAGAAGTATTAATTATCAATATGGGATTTTCATCAATACGAGGATCTGTCTGATCATATTCCGTACATGATACATCCCACATTATTAATCGATGAAGTAAAAAAAAACCTTCAGTCTTCATTATTATTCATCCTAGGTACCTAGTAGTAGTACGCGGTTATGCATCATTGCGTGTGAGTGGAGACCTCGGGATGCTTACATATGAAATTACTAGGTAGGTAATAGTAGGTAGGTACCTACTTGTATACAGACTGTACTATAAAAGAAGGTTCAATACCGGCCCAGCCAAGAGAGAACAGTTTTTAGGGAAGGTAAGAAAGGTTACTTTTTGATCAGATTCCAGCCCGGCTACCGGCACGTTCAAACATATCCATGGATATATCATATATCACATGTCACATGTCACATGCGAAGATTCAGGGGTTGATGATAAGTTTCTAAAATGAAAGGTTGCCTGTACTCCGTATTTCATTCAAAATAGATGAGGCTGTCAACAACACAATCATACTAAGGACTTCCTGGAGAGATGCGAAAGTATTCGTAGTTAAGCAACAACGAGAAAAGAAGTCACAAAAGAGTCAAGACTCAAGACATGAGCCTGTACCTACTACCTACCTACCTAGTACATCCATGGATGATGATGAATCCCCGAACGAATGCCGTGTAAATTATTTTTTGGACGCTCTAACCGCGCCAAATCGCATTTATTACCTACGTATACAAAGCGGTCAGTATCTCACAAAAACATATGATGGCTTCCAGGTTAGCAGAAGTATAAATTTATGCGGATGCGAAGAAAACTCAATAACGAGACTACTTAAGTACAGCAAACACAGCAAACACAGCAAACGCAACAAACACAACAAACACAACAAGTACAACAACTTACAAGTAACAATATCCCGGGATTTGACTCAAACACTATGACCAACTTGTGAACGTCCTTTCAAATATATATTCTCCCCGATGCCGGTAATAATTGTTACTCGGCATGGGATCACGGAATGTTTTCCGGCATAGTCACCGACTCCCAAGTCAGCTTTTCGAATTATCGGTCACAGTAACGGCTAGGTTAAAGTTAAAAGAGTTACCTAAGACCCTTTATCGTTTCTATGCTTCTCGAACATTGGAGGAGCAAACGATCAAAGATGAGATCACGAGAAGTACATGTTTTGCCAAGGTTTCACTCGGATCCCATCCCCGGGTCTTCCCTTTCCTAATATAGCTATTTTAGCTGTTTCAATGTCCCAATTAGGAAAGAAGCTCTCCCCGCTTTCTTGCCCTGCATTCCCCTTCCCAGCCATTTCATATCATGAATACTCACTCTCAAACATTCAACACTCAACCTTCTGACCATCTTTTTGGACAATTTTGGATCCCTTTTTGGTTTGTTATTCAACTAACCTAACAATCTCAAACAATCTGGCGCATGGGAAGCAGAAGAGGACTGCTGCGGGATCAAGTAATATATCAAGGTCAAGATCTCGTTCGCCAGGTCTTCTTCGTCCACCTCCACCTCCACCTCTTTCACGACCTCTTCTTCCTGTACCTATACTCCTTCCACCTCCTCGACCAACCCTTTTGCCCAGGATACGAGCGACGACCAACGCCCAGAATACTTTCGCAAATTTTGTCATTCCTCTAGCCGGATTTTTGACGGCGGTGACGGCTCGTCTATACGACATGGGCGCCTCTACCAACAATCTGCAGAAAAAAGGGCGGCCAAGTGTAATAGAACGAGTATTGAATGTATATGCTTCCTCGTCAAGGCAAGTAGACGGCGAGGATTCGGAGGAGGCGCCGCTTCTTCGAAAAGAAGCCAGCTCGGAAGACTCTTATTCTGCATATGCTTCTTCATCAATCCAGAGTCGGGAAACAAAATGGAATTGGTTACTCCAAAATACGGGTAGGGTCTTGGGAGCTCTGTTGGTAACGATTATGATTGTTGCCGCTTGCTTGTTCTTCACCGGTATGCATTCCCATTTTCCTTGCTCTTCAATTGTCATCGTCCAACTCCGACATTTAATATGTCTACAAATTCTCCCTCATTGTAGAATTTCTTTCCCCAGATGGAATGCCCAGCATCACTGACTTTCAATCAATAGTTTTCTTGCCCGAAAAGCGTATTTTCCGACAAAGTACCTGCGATTCCCCTGCATGCGTTCATGCTGCATCCGAGATTCTATACAACCTGTCTCCCAAATATAAAGAGCTTGATGCATGCTCGAATTTCGAGGAATTGGTCTGTGGAGGGTGGAGAGATCGCCATGATTTGAGACCCGATCAAGGGGATGCCTTCACAGGAACGATCATGAGTGAGAATTCACAAACTTTATTGAGGCATATACTCGAGGGTGAATATCCCGAAGAATCTCGAGTAAGTATTGTCTACGCCCCAAGTACACAACGAGGCTAATTCTATGATAGCACTCGAGCTTCTCTCCTGCTATGCTAGTATCATCTTCTTCTTCCCTGGATAAAGAGAACTTTGATAAACTTAAGGCAGGCTACGATGCGTGTATGAACGAAACAGAGATCAAGCACGTTGGCATCGCCCCATTGCAAGAGATAACTCACCAAGTGACAGATATGTTTTCAGTAGAAGACTACAAACACTTACTTCTACAGTCGGAGGATCACGGCAGTCTTACAGATACTATAGGATACATGGCTAGACTAGGATCTTCGGCACTCATATCATCTGGTACTGGACCGGATGACAAGGACCCCGACACCGTCGTCATTCAAGTGTCACCACCATACAGAATTGGTCTCCCGTCCAAGGAGTATTATAACAATGAAAAGGTAGTGAGCGACTATACCCAAACAATTGCACAAGTCATTCCGAAGTTTTTGCCAGACTATGAAAAGTCTACAAAACATGCACTGGGGAGTAATGGTAGAGGTCTTCATCGTGAAAATATTGCGGCACAAGACAGAGCTACAGATCTTGCGCGTGATGTAGTTGCACTCGAGAAGAAGTTGGCAGCTGCTTCTCCAGACAATGAAGACAGGGACGACGTTACGAAATACTATAACCCAATGTCACTCGAAGAGGCTGATAAATTGACCCCACAAATCCACCTGTCGAAAATAATCCGTAGCTTAGTTCCTGGAGATGTCAAGGTTGATCGATTGATCGTTGCATCACCACATTACATGCATGCGTTATCAGATATACTGAACATCACTCCGAAGGAGACATTACAGACATACTTGATTTGGAAGCTCATTCAGACATTCTATTCTGACATTGAGGCGGAAGAGTTAAAACCATATAAACAATTCATTAACGAGCTTCAAGGAAAGGATGCAGATTCCCAGCCCGAACGATGGAGAACTTGTGTTTCACATGTCGATGATGGACTTGGCTGGATTTTGAGTCGATTCTTTGTGGAAAAAGCTTTCTCTGCTGAGGCCAAGGACTTTGGAAATCAAATAGTCTCTGACATTAAAGAGATGTTCATCGAAAAACTCAAGGCAACCACTTGGATGGATTCGAGTGTCATCGATTTAGGTATTGAGAAAGTACACAAAATCGTTCAGAAGATTGGATATCCTTCAAAGGTAAGTCGATATCTAGCATTGTTGAAATTTGCGTCGTGTCCTAATGTCGAAACAGAGCCCAGACATTATGGATCCTCCATCCCTCCATAGTCACTATCAATCTGTCAAGGTATCTGAATCCGCATACTTCAAGAATGTTTTGAATATGAGACGATTTGATATTGCTCGTGAATGGTCAAGTTTGGGAAGACCAGTCGATAGAGATGAATGGGGTATGACGGTGCCAACCGTAAACGCCTATTATAACCCGCCAGGTAATGAAATTGTCTTTCCAGCTGGCATTATGCAGTTCCCAGTATTCGACGTGGCTGTTCCTCAGTATCTTAGTTACGGTGCTTTCGGAGCCGTTTCTGGTCACGAATTATCTCACGCATTTGATTCTACGGGTCGCCATTACGATCAGAATGGCAACTATACCGATTGGTGGACACCATCCACAGTTGCAGCATTCCAGCAACGCGCGCAATGTTTCATTGAACAGTATGGAAATTACAGTATCCCTGACGCAGATGAGAAACCTCTCTATGTCAATGGCAAACTTACCCTCGGTGAAAATATTGCTGATGCAGGTGGTGTGTCTGCTTCTTTTGCTGCATGGAAGAAACGTCAAGGCGAAAGTAATGACAAGAACAAGAACTTGCCGGGATTATCTGAGCACTTTACTCAAGATCAATTATTTTTCGTCAGTTATGCAAACTGGTGGTGTGGAAAGAGTACGAAGGAGACGGCGATCAATCGTCTTTATACGGATCCTCATGCACCGAAGTGGGCGAGAGTGTTGGGGACAATGAACAATAGTAGGGAGTTCAAGGAGGCTTTTAATTGTAAGGAGAAGGAACCTGTTTGTGAGTTGTGGTAAGGAGCTTTGGGGCGTTGATTGTGGTAGTGGAGATGTAATTTGTGCAGGCTGGGATAGGGGCAGCTGGGTGTTATTATGGTCGTAATCATGAGGGAATCGTTTCTATGGGTGGGAGCTTGGATGGGCAGATTGTATATTGGTATGAATAAGCAAGGGCACGCATATGCATTTATGGGAATGGTAATGGGATCAGCAACGATATGGAATTGGAAATGCATAGGGATAGCATACGCACACGCATACACATATTCAGAAATTGAGAAGTAGTCTCGTTGTATTACTTTCGATTCAGGATTGTGGTTGTATTATCCACTATTAGCATTGGCATTGATATAAGATTGTTAATAGAGCTATCTTGGTAAAATTTCATGTTTTCCATGGATATATGTTTCATATGTGTTTTGGAAATGATTTTGTGAATGGTGGTGAGCTCTTGAATGTGGGAATGTGGGAATGAGGGAATGACTGGTAGGTAGGTAGATGGGGATTGAAATGTTAGGGATGGTAGTTTGATGGGTGGATAGGTGAAGGTGTGTGGGAAATGGAGATGGAGATGGAGATGGAGATGGAGATGGAGATGGAGGATTTGGAGAAGGAAGATGGAGATAAAGATGGAGATGGAGATGGAGATGAAGATAGAGATAGAGATAGAGATGGAGGATTTAGAGAAGGAAGATGAAGCGGGTGGGTTAGTTGGTTGGTGAGTTGGTTGGTTGTAGATATGGATTCGAAGGATGTGATGGGGATGGATGGTGGGTATAGTCGACTCAGGAGTTAGTGGTGATGATTACTATTTTTTAAAAAAAAGGAAATAGGAAAAAGGGAAAAAAGGAAAAAGGAAAACGGAAAACGGAAAACGGAAAAAGGAAAAAGGAAAAAATAAATCTTTTTATATTGTATGTGTGTGTGTGTGTGTGTATATTGAGAGGGATTTCTTGTTATATGTATTGAATTTGGATGTGGGTATGTTGACATGTGGGTTTGTGGGTTTGTGGGTTTGATGAATTTGATGTTTGGGGTATGCGTGTGGGTATGGGTATGGGTATGGGTATGGGTATGGGTATGGGTATGGGTATTCGGGAAATTGAGGGGGGGAGGGTGTGGATGG
>NGKI01000002.1:2740712-2764600 GCA_002162615.1 Myriosclerotinia duriaeana
GGGGTGGTTGGATGGATGGATGGATGGATGGATGGATGGATGGTTGGTTGGTTGGATAATTGAAATACTGGGATAATGGGATAATGGGATAGTGGGAGAGAAGGAAGAAGGGGGAGGGGGTTGAGAAGGTGTTTAAGTCCTTGTGATGTTTATGAGGTACTGTATGTGATTTTGAGGGTGGGGTTGAGCTTGGATGAAGATTGAAAAGGGGTGGATGGTAGATGGATATGGTGGGGATAGAGAGGTTAGGTATTCATAGTATGAGGGTCTGTTGTTGTAGCTTGTAAGTTATAGTGTAGTGTAGTGTAGTGTGTTGTTGTGGTATGTTATGAGATGTTATGAGATTGAGCAATGGATGAATGAGGTTAATGGAGAGTTAAGATACAAACGTGGAGCTGGGGTAGAGGGGTAGAGGGGAAAGCAGTTTGGGGGATAAGGTGGCGTGGGTTTGATGTGTTTCTATATATATATATATTTATTTATATAATGGTTCTCTGTTTGAGTAATAGGATGCATAGATAGTCACCAGGCCGTGGAAAGTTCACGAATGCTTCGGCAATCTCTCCACGTTATCTTCGGATATTTTCAATGAATGATATCATGCGTGAGGTGGATGGATGCATGTGGACTTTGACTTCTGCTAGGTTTGGTCATTGGAATGTTGGGGGAGAATCTGGAGGAGGGAAGAGATAATGCTGTCTATGAGAAAGGTTAATTTCACTATAAAGAGGATAGATGTATGCTACATTCATATTCGGATTAAATCACTAGATGTCCTGTCTTCTACTGATTTGGTTCAAAGGTTAAATTAGCTAGATTGCCTAGCTACTCCTATGTAGTACAGATATCAAATACGCAGATTTCGGTATTGGGACTAGAACCTCGCAAATTCTGAGCATATATCATAAATAAAGTTGTGTGGATTTGATAACCTACAGTGTTATCATCTCGATTATTTGCATATGAGAGTCGAATAGTTTCGCATCTACATCTTACATCACATCTTTGGTATCAATGGTATCAACAAAAGTTAAAAAAGCATCAGCACCGCCAACCCATCATACCAAATGCCTAAGATCGGAGACGGATTGAAAGTCCGGAGATTAGGCCTGCAAATAACCATATCATAGTTTTCTTTGTTGATGGATTCCAGGCTCGACAATTGCCTAAGTAGATTTACCCCCGCTCTTTGTTCTCGGTAGATGGTCACCACGTCAGGAGCGACAGCAACAAAGAGTCACGCGGATGCCAAGAGGAGAGGTGAGCAAACGCGCTCCTCCGATGATAAAGGAACAGATGTATTTTAAGAAATAGCCAACAAAGAACTTTCGGGGTGACTTTGAAGAAGTGAATAGAAACCATCTTTCGAGGCTCAGGGAGTGGACATGAAAATAAAACATTTCCCCCAGGAGGGGAAGGGGGGATTATAAATAGGTTTTCAAAGGTGCAATATACAGTGGCGATAATATTGATTTATTCATAAAGGAAAAGTTTTCATAAAGAAGACTTAGTCACCGCCATGTGCAGGCACAGCGTGCATACAAAACAAAACATTCGCCAAGGAAGATATTTGTTTGGACTCTGAAATTTTCGAGTTCTAGCAAACACATAATTGATAGAGTATTATTCATTCTGAGTTGAACACCGACTCAAAGTTATTTCATCAAGCGAAAAATAAAGCAAGTTTGGAGAGGGTGTTTTTTGTCTCATAAAGTACGCATTTTCCTGAGCTGAGATTAATCGAAAGAGAAGGATTAAGCAAAACCAACGAAAATCATTATTCGAAGCGACGGGTAATTTTCTGGTTCAAACAAAAGATTGAGAAGTCTCAACTTGAAATCCGGGGAAAAGTAAAAAAAGGGTCTACCCACCATGAAGATAACCCATACAACCTATAACGAAGTACGCGGCAGCGCACCTTCACCTATACCACCTCCCACCCCACCCCTTGTATCTAACACACCCGAGTTCCTAACCACGCCCGCCGCATTCCGCTTCAGCCCCAGCCCACGTCGTCGACCCAGCTCCCCCATTTCCAGCTTCAACAATCCTCTACGCAGCACCGGGCGCCGCATAAAACGCTATCTAAAAATGCACGTAAGATTTAAAGCACGACCAGGAAGCCGACGCTTTTCGCGTTCGAAATTTGGGAAGAGTATTGTATATCCGCCTGGAGAATTGCATCCGCCGACGGTGCCGACGCAAGTGGGCAAATATCATTCGGGGAGTGTGAGTATTTCTTCGAGGGGAGGGGAAGGGGAGAGTGTAGTGGTGGTGAGGGGGAGTCAGGCTTATGAGAAGGGCTTGGAGCAGAGGTATAAACATGTTAAGGGGAAGAAGAGACCGAGTTATCTGAAGCCGAGGGAAGATGCGGGAGGGAGGAAGAGTGGTGGGGAGTGGGGGTTTGAACAGGGGATGAGAGGGCTGGATTTCGAGGCGTATATGCGGCAGCAGAGGGGTTTGGAGAGGGATTTTGGGAAGGGGTATAATGGGGGGAATAGTCCGCCTAGTCCGCAAGATAATAGTCCCCCGAAAGGTAATAGCCCTCCGAGAGATGTCAGTCCCGCCAATCCTGCTCTTGTACCACGAGAAGAGGTGGGGGGTTCGAAGAAGATGAGAGAGGGGAAGGCTTTTATTCAGGGGATGACGCAGTCGGATTTCGAGAATTATATGAAACAGCAACGGGGACTGGAACGCGATTTTGGAAAGGCTTTTGGATATGGTGCGAATAGTCCTAGTCCTCCGCATAGCCCTTCACGTACTACTCCAACGCATAGTT
This sequence comes from Myriosclerotinia duriaeana, assembly GCA_002162615.1. Lineage (NCBI taxonomy): Eukaryota > Fungi > Ascomycota > Leotiomycetes > Helotiales > Sclerotiniaceae > Myriosclerotinia > Myriosclerotinia duriaeana. Next base: position 2,743,492 of record NGKI01000002.1, read on the forward strand.
CTCCGCAGAGTTCTTCGCAGAGTTCTTCGCGTAACCGTTCCCCGCACAGTCCTCCGCGTACCCATCCAAATCACTCGCCAATACCAATTCCCGTTTCGAATTCGGCTGTACATGGACATGCCAGTGAAACAGGAAATGCGAGTTTGGGAGATAGTGTGAAGTTTTCGGATGTACAGTGGAGTAGTGTTGGGAGTGGTGCTGGTAGTGCAACTGGGACGACGGGAACGACGGATAGTGGTGCGTATGAGGAGAGTTCGAGGGGGAGAGGAGGGGGGATGGGAATGGTGAAACACAAGGCGGCGCCTGGACAGAGGACATTAAGAAGGAAGGGAAATTTTGAGGAGAGGGATCAGAGTCCCGCGACTACGCCTGCTAGCTCTCGTTCGCAGATAATCAGTAAGGAGGGAGGGCTGAGTGACCACGAAGAAAAAGGTAAAGGACTACAAAGAGAGAGTACAGATGAAAAAACAACGATTGAGCAATTAGAAATGATGAGAATGGCGATGTGGAATGGGAAATTGGAGAAAGTGGTACCGCCAAGACAAGATGTTCCAAAACATACAGATGTTTTGCATCTCTCCGCGCCGACTTCAACTTCTAGCGGAAATAGAAAGAATAGTAAAGGAAAAGGACAGGGGACAATGGAGGGGAGAGCGAGTCCGATTCAGAAATTGAAGGGGTATATGGAACATGGAGTGGAGGCTATGAATGATTGTTTTGAGAAGAAAACGAATTCGAAGGCGGGGAGTAAATTACCGAGCCCGTTTGATTATTTGTTGTACCCGAGTTACGATGGGAAGGGTAAAGGGAAAGGTGAAAGAGGTAGCTCCGAGTCAAGGGCGAAATCGAAGGGGAAGGGCAAGGGAAAGGAGGAGGACGATAGTGATGAGGAGCTTTGGGGATGTGTAGGGGAAAAGAACAACGAGAGTGGAATTTTAGTCGCATCTCTTCCCGGGGGGAAAGTCGAAGAGAACAGGGTTATGGCTCACGGGGTAGAGCCCCAGAACATAAGGGGAAAAAGTAATGGGGAAGAGGCATGGAATGCACACTGGGAAAACAGCTGCAAACTATGTCGAAAACGCGGGATGAGCGGCCCTCGCGGCCTCTGTCGCACATGCGAAGAAAATTTCCTGAATACCAAAGCATGGGAAGAAACCACCGTCAACTATGACGAACATAGTGATATTCCACCCACGCCACCACTCAAAGATCGACAGATCACCTCGATGCGTGACATGCTTGCCAGCACACCCCCGAATTACCATCCCGATGCTAATCCTAATTATCGACCGCCACTTCCAGACAAAGATGAAATCCACGTGTCGAAGATAGAAAATAGTCGACCGCACCTGGTAAATCCATTGCCGGTGAGACAAGAGAGTCAGAGATTGGTATATGGGGGGATGGGGGATAGTCCGAGGGATATTGAAATTGGTTTTCCGGAGTGGCAGACACATTCTCTGGAGATTGAGGGCGCGAAGACGGAACAGATGTTTAAAAGGTGGTCGGAGATTTATAAGGGCGGTGATGTGGGTGGTGAAGTGGAGAAGCGGGGTGCAGAGAATGTGTCTAGAGATAGAGAAGATGAAGAGACAGAGGAGCAGATGCAGAGGGATAGTAATTATTATGATTATTGGGAGGATATTTTTAAGGGGCGTAGTCGGCCAGACACGCCAAAATTGGAGGATAGAAAACCGAGGGCGCGAGGCTAGGTGAATTGAAAGATAATGCATGTATGTAGATAATGGCTCTCCAGTACTTGGAATGATTTTACAATGTGTATAGAATGATGGTTTGAATATCCCACTTGTGGAGTTCAACGGTGAAAATCGAGTAATAGAGTAATTACAAATTATGCCGTAGATTCTCCCTTGAAATCCCCTGGTGTAAAAATTGAATATTGAGATTTGAGACCACGTCAAGACATCAAGAGAAAAGAAATCAATAGGATCACAAACTTTGGCATTCCTATTTCTGTAATAATCAACCGTTTAATTTTTGATACCCATTCCATTTCACGAGCCTCCAACTGGCCCTTCTCCACCGGGTACCAACTATTCTATTATTAGCGCATTCCCTATTCTCATAATGTGTAGATTTAGATAATTACGTACCATAGCAATACCATTACCATTCAGCAAAATCTTGGGAAGCTTTGTTTGGTTTCCAGAGTAATCGCTATGAATGGTTAGTGAGGGTGGAGTTGAAAATTTTCGGAGGATTCATAGTGAGGGGACGTACAATTCAATAACATCTTCTAAGACCATGTTGACGTAGTCATCGAAACCGGTGAGGGTGCCGGTGAATTCTGTGGTGTGTGAGCGTGTGATGAGTGGAGGAGAAGGGCATATGATGATTTGTGAGTGAGGATGAGGGGGAAAATGGGGCATAGGATGATAGAGGGGTAATGTACCTTTGTCGCCTTTCATGACGACCCAGATCTTGGAGCCGACACATTTATCGATCAGTTCTGATGAGGTGTTAGTGACACGCTTGTTTGTGGGTGGACGAGAAAGATGACTGACTGACCGAGAGGGAGGAGTTGACTGGCCATGACTGGTTTTGAGGTATGAAGTCGGGATGTTTGACTCGTGAAAGGGTTAGTTCGTTGAATAAATTGGAATGACGGTACGAAAGAAGCTCAATATAGTAATCCTAGCGATTGCTTGGGTCTGACATTGTGATTATGATTCCATATGAGGGAGGCGATCAAGGTTAGAGCACGTGAGGGTGACAGCGCAGACTAGAAATATTTGACTCACAATTTGACTTAGACCACCAATAAGGAATGCTTGATAATTTATCACAGAATCCGTTTTATTCGACGAAAACGGGTTTGTTGTTCATGTCTTTACTGTTCACATAATCGAATGAAAGCTCGTGATTCTTGCTAGACAAATTCATATTCAAGCCTCAGGCATCAATAACAAGAAGTTTCCTATCAACGATTGGTGATTATTTCTCTACCCCTAAACTACTACAAAGGACCACAATTCCTTTACTACAAATGCTCGTGTCATGCTCCCCAGTAATCATGGAGCATATACGCTGGGCAAATCACTTCGGCGTCCCATCATGAAGAATATAACTTCCTTTATTGGTAAATCAAATTTGGGACCCATAGAAGCAATGGGTTCAGCAATCGCGGGAATGAGTGGGAGGAGAGCTAGGTATGCCATTTGGAGTTATGTGCCGGAATCTTTTCATACATGAAGCTAATTTTCTTGCTGCAGCCCTTCTTTGACTCGATCCATATCGTCGAATTCCCCCAAAACATGGCAGCCTTGTCATGGTATTGTCTTCAAAGATGTTTCTGCGCCAGGGTCACCGAGACTGTTAAGCACAACTGCGGTGGCTGATCATGAACAGAATTTGGCATTTCATTCACAGGTTGAAGATGGTTATGTTCTGGCAAACTCTCACGTTGCAGACTCGAAGATTCGGGTGGCAACAGATGTCCCGAAAGAGACATTGAAGTCTGAAGAAGCAACAGAATATGATCAAGAGGTAGAAGATGAGATCCAGGAAGACACCGTAAAGAAGGAACTTCCGATATCCAATTTGACCTACAAGATGAACGAGGAATTGTTCAAACAGGCCCAAGAAGCTGAACCAACAACACCGGAATCTTTTTGGTCACATTCTCTATACCGTGGGCCCCCAGAGGAAAACGGCATTCCAAAGAAAGTTAAAATACACTACTGCAAAAGTATCCAAACCACAGAGCGAACGTTGAAACAATATTTCGAAGGCAACAAGCTTCTTGGGTTCGATATAGAATGGAAGGCGGAAGCACGCACGACTGATGGAGCAAAGAAGAATGTCTCTTTGATCCAGCTGGCAACTGAAGAGCGGATTGGTCTCTTCCATATTGCATTGTTTCCCACAAACAATGTCTCAGGACTTGTGGCTCCGACTATGAAGAAAATTATGGAGGATCCAGAAGTCACCAAAGTAGGTGTGTCAATCAGAGCAGATTGCACACGTCTTAGAAAATATCTCGAGATTGATGCTGTTTCCCTATTCGAACTTAGCCATCTTCATCGATTAGTCAAGTACATTCCTTCCCAGGAATACAAATTGATAAATAAAAAATTGGTTTCGTTAGCAGCACAAGTGGAAGAGCATTTGCATTTACCACTATTTAAAGGGTTAGATGTTAGGGCTAGCGATTGGACCCGAGAATTATCAATTCAACAGATTTCATACGCAGCTGCAGATTCTTATGCTGTTTACCACCTTTATAATATACTAGAGACTAAACGACAAGCTTTAGATCCAACGCCTCCGCGACCCTTCCACGCAGATGAAAACCAACCTATCTCCATACCGATTCTCTCCACGTCAACTCCAGCAAGAAGAACATATACTCGACGCAAGCCCGCCCCAGATATTTCAACACCGGACACCGAATCTTCCTTCGCAGACCCCGGACCCACAGTTGAAGTCCCACGTGAAGCCGCAGCAGATATGGAACACAAAACAGAGACCAAAGAAAAGGAATCCAGCCCAGATCTTCTCCCAGTCGACACCGATCTCTCCCAGGCTTCTAAAGCCAACCTTGAAACACCTGCCAAAACAGAAACCGAAAACCCTGATCTTTCAGATTCTGAAGAATCTGAAGAATCTAACATCATTACAGCAAATGAAGTACTCGTCATGTTACATCTTCAGGACAACCCCGCATCGAAAGTCCAATTAGATTTCCTTAGATCCTATTTCTTATGGTACTATAATTCCCAATTATCCATCGAAGAATTAGCCAAGTTGAACGCAACTGTTAAAGACAAGGCGGTGAATCAGATATTGGAAGCGATTTCTAGAGACGACCTACCTTTTCAAAAGGACAGATTACGGGAGCTTTTGGACTATCTACCAAGAGATGTAGCCTGGGAGAAGTATAGGAAATTAGTGGAGGCGGCTGATACACCGGGTGCTTGATGGAAATTTTAGGAATCACAAGAGGCGTTCTGGGATTGGAGTTTGGATCTTAGATCGAGGATGGGTAGGAAGAGTATGCGATGATACACTATGCTATGCCATCGTTGTTGGAAGAGGCTTTGGTGAAACTCTTATGCTATTTTCTGACGGATCTGTTAAAGAATTCCGATATCAAGATTGTATGGAGTCTGTATATTATATGACTTTTATGCTAAGCAGGAAAATGAATATTAAATACTACCAACCAAATTCGTTCCCTCGATGCAATTAGAAAATCTTGACAGTCCCTCACCCAATTTTGTACCAGTAGAACTAGCAGAGGGAATTCTACAGACAGTATCGACAAACAAACCAAATACGTATGATTTCATGCCTGACTGACATGATGTTGAAACCTGGAATGGCATCCATAATTCATCACCGACTTTTCGCAACACCTCGATGAAGCTTCGCCTTTGTTTGAAAGTTATAACGAGGGGGGTAATATTGTCATGAGCTAGTTATCGCAATTTCGATGCCCCCCCCTCCAATGAAATTTAAAAAGCGCGGTATCGATTTTCAAAGAAGGGGGGGATATGTTTAAACAATGGTTGTTTATATGATAATAATCGTGTTGCTTTGACATTATATTCATATGCTTATGCATTCATCTCTTCATTTAATATACATGACATGATATAGCACCAAAGTAAACCAAACCCAACCAAGACCAAGACCAACCAACCCACCTTGACACACCACCCCCTAAACAGTAGTAGCATGACTCCCCTTAACCGGCGCCCCATTACTCTCATTATGACTCAAAGTAACCCCCTGCATGCGATTCGCCGTGCGATTCGCCTTCTCCCTCGCCATCCCATTGTGCGTGCCACTAAAGTTCAAATCCGCAATCCCGGGGTATCCCTTCACGCCCGTCGCCTTTTCCAACCTGGAAGCCAGGTCCTCCGAGACCTCGCGGAAGATGCCAATCTGCCGCTTGATGGCCTCCTCCTTTTTGCAATTCGCCATGTGCCCGGAGATGTTCTTGATGAAGCGCTCCTTGGCGCCCTCGTCGAAGACTTTCTCCCACAAGGCGCGCGGGGCTTTGAAGTCCTCCTCGCGGATTTCAGAGAGGAAGGTGACGGCGTTGCCGGTGAAGTGGCCGTGCAGCTTGTTCGTGTCGACGGTGCGTTCTTTGAAGTGGATGGGTTCGATGGAGGAGATGTAGTTCGGGCGCGCGCCTTGGTTGTAGAACGCCATCTGGCCATCGCGTTGGAAGTTGCCAAAGCGGTACGCGGTGCGCGGGGCGTTGACGGGGAGTTGTTGGTAATTGACGCCGACGCGGTGGCGGTGGGCGTCGGGGTAGGAGAAGAGGCGGGATTGGAGGACCGGGTCGGCCGAGGGCTCGAGGCCGGGCACGAGGTGCGCGGGGTTGAAGGCGACTTGTTCGATTTCGGCAAAGTAGTTTGTGGCGTTTTCGTTGAGGGTGAGCTCGCCGACTTTGCGGAGGGGGAATTGCTTGTGCGGCCAGACGTGGGTGAGGTCGAAGACGTTGATCTTTTCTTTTTCCCATAGCTCTTCGGCTTCCTTGGGCGTCATAGTTTGCACTTCGAGACTCCATTTGGGGAAGTCTCCTTTCTCGATGGCCTCGTAGAGGTCCTTTTGTGCGTAATCTGGTGACTTCTCGGCGGACTCTTCTTGAGTAAAGAACTTGGTTCCTTGCTGGGAGATCATGTGAAACTGACAGTATACCCATTCGCCTGCCTTGTTGACAAGCTTAATGGTATGTCCAAAATATCCATGCATGTGACGCCATCCATCTGGAATACCACGATCGCCCATAAGAATCATGACTTGATGAACAGATTCAGGGTTCTGAGAAAGATAATCCCAGAACATTGTTGAATCATCGGCGTGTGTAAGATGTGTGGATGGATCGCGCTTTTGAGTATGAATGAAATGAGGAAACTTGGCTGGATCTCTCAAGAAGAACACAGGGGTATTATTAGCGACCAAATCCCAATTACCCTCCTCGGTCTTGAACTTGACAGAGAATCCTCGAGGATCACGAGCACAATCGTGAGAACCAGATTCACCACCAACTGTAGAGAATCTAACAGTGATTGGACACTCTTTCCCCTCTTGGAACATGTCTGCAAGACATAAATCATCCAACCCATTTGTAGTCTTGTATGTGCCGTGAGCTCCACCCCCTTTGGCGTGGACAACACGCTCTGGGATTCTCTCGCGGTCGAAATGGGAAAGGAGGTCGATTAAGTGGAAATCTTGGAGGAGGAGGGGGCCATTCTCGCCCACGCGTTGACTCTCGTATGGGTGTGGCATTGGTACTCCATTGGCGGTTGCATAGACGGTATCCTGAGATTTTGCATCTCTATCATCTTGATAGTTGCGGTATTGATCACCCGCGGTCTTTTGATCTATTGAAGACATGATGATTGGATTGTATTGTGACGTATATAGAAGATTAAGATAAACAGTATGTTAAACAATTCAAAATGATAAAACAATAAACAAATAGAACAATGATGAGGGCCAGCCATATATGTGCAATATCTGCCCCGCATTTCGCCTCACACTCAATGACTTCATAGGTGCGCGCGATGTTCAATTCAAATTCTTTGATTGGTTCAACAAACAACATAAAGCATCGAATTCCAAAAAAGATCTTGTTTTGTTAACGTTGCGAACTTGCGCAGGTGATGCTTGCTTTTCGAGTTTCGTAGCGTGGAGATACTAGTGACTAGTTACGATACTACCGCGAAGCCAACGATCGAGACCCTTTGATTTGAAAGCTTGGATTACATAATTATTAGCCAGCTCCTCGAACATCATCAGTGGCGCCTTCTACCTCCTATAGCTACCTAGAACGGGAATGATGATTGACCCCGGGCCATACTTAAAAGTACCTACTAGGTAGTAAACAAATACGAGTACGAATACCTGTATCAGGTGATGTTTTAAATTCATTATATTATAATATAAATATCCATGGATGCGGCGATGTTATTTGGTTAGGTAACCTCAAAGTGGACTTTCAAAAGCGGCATGGCCCATACCAAGGTTACACAAACCTTACTCAGAGCTTAGTCATTAAGCTAACTTCCATAATCGGATAATCCCCATCAATAAACACAACCTAACTACCTTCCCTCTTCTACACGACTTCTACGCCACACCTCGAATCAAACATCCTTTATAAACTCCCCCTTTCACACCAAATAACATAACATACCCATTATATCCCACGAATCAAGCGTCAAACCACCCTCCCTCACTTATTATGACGCACCATCACCGTAAGCCACTCTTATTTTCCCAATGGAAATACAGAGAGTCATGGCTCGCTATACAATCAACCCATTCCATCCACCGTTACTCTTAGGTTAATCTTTCAACTTTTCCAAATACTAGGTAAATTATCCCTCCAAGGTTAGATTTGGATTTAGCTATCAAACGCGGCGTAGGTATTTATTTATTGACCTCTTACCCGGTTGTCTTTTCCCTTATCTTCTACCTACCTACCTAACTACCTACCTAGTACCTACTCCTTCNNNTCCCCGCCCCTCATCTTTATGATTCATCTCCTCAATTTCAACCCACTTGGCCGGGATAGACCAATTAGTGTCCAATCAATTTGGACACATACGGACAGATACGACACATCTTTATAATAGTGCGCCACTAGATCTGTCCTTATCATACTATATATGGTAAATTGGTAATCATCTGTCCGGACTCCGTACTATATTTTATTCCACCATCACATATCTAGTAAAGTCATTGGCTCTATCATTACGGCATTTGATAAAAGTGGAAGTAGTGCATGGATTCACTAACCCAAACACCCGAGGATGGTAACACACTACTGATCGCTTTACCTATAAAGCCTTCCCACTTCCCACTTCCCACCTCCCACTTCCTCAATTACTTTCTACTCAGTTTTCACAACCTTCTTTTTGGAAGTCAGAAAGATCAAGACGAGGAAGGCTATGGTTATTTTCGAAAATGGGCTTGTAGAAGATTTAAGTACAACCATATTGACCACTGCCATTTTATTCTCCTGCCATAGAGCTTAATCTTTCCTCATAAATGCAAGTTCTTCCAAGCTACCTATGCCACTGTTGGGCTTGTGTTGTGTTATTTCTTTTCTAAATTAATGAGCCATTTGTAACTGCCCCCAAAAGTATTTGCAGACTTCGAGGAAAAGTCTTGGGTCCACGAGGGGAAAGTAGATCGACGCTAAGTTGCGTAGGTTGATTGGAGACATTCATTGGAAGTACACTGAGGCTTTGAGAGTTAGCTTTACAGTGGCAGACTGAGAAGGTAAAGATGTCTTACCCCATTCATGTTGCAACTCCTGAGAATAATCGGGAGATGAGATGCAGCAACCCTTGTGCCACATTTTGTAACTGTCATGATGCGCAAAAGTGGCGACAGGTCATCTGCAAGGTATCGAGTAATTATCGGAAGATGTGCAGAATCAATTCAATGAATGCGAAGGTTGATGTTGGCAGGTACTGCTAGATTGTGCCCTCCGATGATTGTGGTTGCGTACTGTTTGAAATTAATTGTTAGCCGTTGCAAATTCACAGTTCAAGCCAAACAAGTGCTGCTGAAGATGTGGATTTACCTTATGCGTGCATGGTTTGCACTTTGAAATGTCAAAAAGTTGAGTGGAGGTTGACTTACTTCATTATTTGTGGTTGTGCGGAGCAATGATGATCTCTCTGAGCTCCGATTGTCTGTCGTTTTTTCTGGAGCGGAGCAATGATGATCTCTCTGAGCTCCGATGGGTTACTGCCGATTTGAGGTCCTCAAAAGTTAGCTTGGACATCATAACAAATGAGGTCTGTAACATATAATAACAGAAAATGAGACATGAAAATTTTGTTTGGAATGTTCCCCTTCAGCAGACCACCTTTTATCCCTAGGTGGTCCTTACTTTTGGACACTGACGTGTAGAAACGAATCAGGTCCCTAAGTTTGCTGAGTGGGGTATTTTTTCTTGGATTTCTAAGGAACATATCGAGAATTGAAATCTCGTATGTAGAACGTCGTGATAATTGAAGTTAGAAATCCATAGTAGGAATTAACAAATAATTGTTTTTCCTATTAAGTGCTGGCTTTTGAGGGTTCGGGGGATATATGGAGAGTAAAAATCCTGTGGGAATAAACATACCTCAATTGGGTTTTCCCATCCAATAGGGTATTTTCTTGGATTTCTAAGGAACATATCGAGAATTGAAATCTCGTATGTAGACCGTTGTGAAAATTGAAGTTAGAAATCCATAGTAGGAATTAACAAATAATTGTTTTTCCTATTAAGTGTTGGCTTTTGAGGGTTCAGGGGGTACATCGAGAATAGAAATCTCATAGAGTAGACCGTACATGAATGAGCTATGATGAAGAAGAAGAAGACCATTGTGTCTTGAATAGTCTGAGCCATCTTCAGAGTACGTGTTAATGGAATCCCATGAATTGATGAAGAAGAAGAAAGGGATGATGAAAGATGCTTGAAAAGAGAGTCGATAAAAAGTGGTGCGATGAAGATGAAGATGAAGATGAAGAAGCGATTCAAGTGAAGAGAAAATATTTAAGCGGAGTCATGAAAGTAAGCTTATCAAGCTCGTTCGATTGTTTATTGATTTTGGTTCGTACCTTCCCATAAAGTATAAAGTGCAAGTGCAAGTGCAAGTGCAAGTGCAAGTGCAAGTGCAAGTGCAAGTGCAAATGCAATTGACTAGCATGAACTTTGTTCACGATGGCATTTGGAATGGAAGGAGCGAGGGTCGGGGCCCACCACCAAAAATACTCACCACCACCACCACCACCACCACCACCACAAAACCTTATTCCAAAGCGCAAGCTTTTATAAATGGAATGAAAACTCTTGATGTCTAATTTCTGTCATTCAGATATCTGAAGAATGAACTCATAATCGTAAATTTACTTTCACACAAGCCGTAGCTATTGTACGGATAAAGTGAGATTCTCCAGTCAGCTACAAAGTTTTTTTTTGGGACTCTTTGAGGCTCGGTATTGCTCTTATAGCATTGTTTAAGATGCAGTTAAATAAATACGCATATCAAATCCTTTTCCGAAGATTCGGGAATGGTTGTGATGATGTTCATCTATCTTCACAGAGACCTTCCAAGTCATAGAGCCAAAAAGACGCCAATTCACGGTAGGAAGACATATTTCTTTGGGTTTTAGTATCATTTCCCTGCAGCTTGACTACAGTATCGATATGATTCCCGGAGGCGATGGAATTTTCGTATGTCATTTTGAACGAGAATGGTGAAGGAGGAAAGGGGACTCGATGTTGGGAACTTAATTGTGGCTGTGCGATGTGGCTGAGAAGCTTCTACGAGTTTTCTGGTGTTTCATCTGATTAATATATACTTCATCATAAACTATCAAAGACAATTTAGTATTGAAATCATCGACTTGGCAATATCCATCATGCTATAGGCACAGAGATTCAAAACGCGGTTTATGTGTTCTGGAATTTGACACGAGTGGCCAGTCTCCCTCCCCCCACAAAAGAATTAAAGACTCTTATAACTCTTGTGAGTATCGTAAGCAGCAAATCAGATGCAGAATACTTTAAGCACTCCGTGACAAATGCGAGGACCACATCCATATATGTGTTATCATCTCTACAGTCCTAATATCAATCTCATGGCAACAATACAATTAACCAGGATCCAAAATATGATTTAACATGATACAGACGTTCATTGCGTCAGGTTGCTCACCTGAATCCCATGTTGGGATTTTGACGATTGACGATTGACGATTTATTACTCTAGCTTTCGAACTAACCTTAATCCCGGAAGCACTTTCATATTCCATTTTAAACCACACCTTGGAAACTTAGAAGTTAGATGGAGGATATTTCTAGCGAGGACAATGCTATTCAATAGGGGCTGGGAATATAAGCGTGTCGAATGACTAGGGTGGAAAATCTCCACATATAAATTGTGCGAATAGGGGAAGCGAGGACTTAGTGTGGAAAGTGGGGTGAGGGCATTGACGTCAAGTAAGCTCAGTACCTAATGAATGCAATACTTTTTGGGCCCATTGAAGTTTGATCAAATCAATATCTAAATATTTACAATAACTTTATTAATACATCAATACAAACTCTCATTTTTCTTCAAACAGATAATAAACGGATTGAAGATAGATGTAGCATAACCATGTTGTGATTTGTTTGGTGTTTCTATTGTCTGTTTCATTTGTGATTACATTTCAAACAGGAACCAAGAAGTTTCTATCATGATCTTTGCCAACCTTGGAGATTTTGATACACAAAAGTATGTTTGTTAACCATGTTTCACTTCCATCAATTACTAGCAGGCAACAAAACAGTGATCATATTATTGTACAAATTAGAATGAATGAACCCGCTGGAAGGTATTAGTCTCATCATATATCGTCCCATTCCATAATAACCGAGACTATAAAGATATAACGAATGTGGATATATATCTGATCAAATATCATAATTATCATTCAAAGTTATTCACTACTCATATCCTGACCAATGAAAGAACGAACTTGGAATGTCTTTTAGAAAATGATTGTCCGAAGACTATTGACGTGAGAACAGTGAAATCAAGACACTGCTTTCATGTCTAAAGGGGAGGATCAAGATGCTATTGGTGGCTATCAAGCCAAAAGAAAAAGGCAGGGGTTGGGAGAGAAGGTCATAGAGAAGGATCTAGTAGCTTTTACAATCACCTCTTCTTTAAACCTTTCGAATTGCAGATAAAACAGAGATACCTTTCCGACCTCTTCTATCTTGTCAGTAGCTTTGTATTCCAAAAAGTACCATCAAGTTCCTTAGATACAGAAGTTACAGTACGGTTGAAGAGAGAATTTTGTACCATAAATCCCAGCAGCTGTACAACCATGGGTAAGCCATTAAATTCCTCTCTGTTAAATTTCAAAGACACTACTAACATGAGAAACAACTAGCAACCCAGAATACCAACAGTGCTTCTAACAGCAACCTCAACATCGGTCTCCCCTTGAGAGAGCCCAAGACTCCAGATATGCCTAACGAACTATGGGATAGAACATTTAGTTACCTCAGCGTCCGAGAAGTGCAACGCACCCGTCTAGTTTGCAAAGCCTGGTCGATAATCGCATCTCGATACCTATTCCCATCATTCATCATTCTCCGAACAGACCGCCAAGATTTAGAGAGACTAGAAGCCATCATACAACAGCCAGAGTTCAACGTGCAGATAAATAGTCTCAGGTTCGAAGTGGGAAATGTGGAGACGGCCACGATGTGGGATTGGATTATCCCGAAATATCTTTCCCGATATGTTGAAGTCCGAAGACCAATGTATCGTGTCCGCGACAGGGAGATTGTCGAAGAGGAAAAGTATGATGCCATTTCCGAATTTGGAAATTGGAAGACGAGGTGTCTGCATGCGAATCAGAACTACGCCATCGCATCGCGGCTTGCGAATATTTTCAACAGTTCAAAGCTTCTCCCCCTTAAAACCATCGAGGTAGCGCGGAGGGCTACACAGTTTAAGTACAGGTATCTTAAGGAGGCATGGGCTGGAGGCAATCAAGAACACCATGAGGAAGTAGCCATAAAAGAGCTATGGGCTCTTCTTAATGCACTTGGAGCTTCAACGGTTCGTCTGTCCAAGTTCAGCCATGATCAAGTGCCACTGGCCTTCTTCTGTATAGCCCCTAACTTTCAACGGCAGCTATTCATGCCACTGCAAAACTTGACGACCCTCCATCTATCTTTGGATACTATCAAGCGGCCATCATTGGCTTTTTGGACAGGGCTAAGAAAATCCCTTCTATCATGTTCACACCTAGAAGACCTTCAACTTGGTTTCACCTCATTGAAAACCTCATCAAGGCCGAAAGGTCTATGGTGTTATGATAAACATCATATCAAGCTGTGGTACGTGTCTTTGCGAAAGCTTTTCAATGGCCACTCCTGGCCACAGCTCCGCAGATTCAGATTGGACGGCATGGTCGTATCCGAGACGCACCTCGTGCAATTCGCCAATCAGCATTCAGAAAGCCTAAAATGTGTAGAAATATCCAACATGGCTCTTTGGCAGGGGAGTTTTGAAAGTCTACTGACATCACTGAGAGATATGATGGTGCTGAAAGGCTTTCACATCTGGGGTCGACTCTACGCCTGCCATCCGCTCAATGCCGAGCATTGGGAATTTCTCCCTACTCACGACAATAATCCAGATTGTTGGACTCCGGAGTTCTCGGCATTTGTATCGAGAAATCCGTATGCGACCATGGATGTCACGCCTGGTGAAGGCTTAGGTGAGAAGCTCGAGGAGTTTGTTTTGAGTGGGGGTCCTTGGCCAATGGCTGGCATATCATATGAGGAAATATTTCCTCATTCTTCGACATGCGGAGAGGAATGTCCTGACTCGGGGTTTGTTAATGAATGGGAGACTGGATGGGATGAGTCAGATCATGTGGATATCAGGAAAAGGGAGTGGGAAAACTTTACAGCTGCCGGCTTTGAGGATGCCGATCCAATGGAAGATAAACACACAGAGCCGTAAGTGAATATCCCCCAAGCGTTTTTTTTACTCTTTAGACACCTTTTCATGTGCTAACTACAATACATTTAGATGTGATGCCAACGGACGTACTTTTTATAACGGTCACGCTTTCAATAGGCTGGGGTATGATGAACACGACATACATTACGAGCGCTATTTCGACCACTACGATGAAGTTGATGAAGGTATAAGTACCATAGCAGTACGCAAAGAGCTTTTGCACGAGATGCTGCAACACATCCCACAGTATGCTGGACAAGCACATTACCATGGGAAATTCCTTCCACCACCTTGGGACCCTTACCTCTGTGCGAGAGCGCATTACAGTATATTCGCGAGTTCATAGAGAGGTGGAGAGAATAATGGGTTGGTTGATGGAGGCAAGAGTTTAGCGTAGGATCTCTTCAAGTGTATTGGAAATCTTGATGCTCAGTCGAATGTATAGGTGAATAGATTTGATATATCGAACAAATGTATGAGGAGTATCAGGCTCTCGCATTGAATTCAGGGTTAGTTATATAAACAACAAAAAACTAGACTAGAGTCCTAGATTAATGCGATTCTTTATTCTACCTCGAAAGAATTCCTAGACTCTGAGTGCAAGTCAGTGTGACGAGCGTTGACATTAGTTTATTGCTGTGACTTGGAATTGTGGCATTGGGAGTTCGGTGATGATGCAAAATTGGTTGTAGGTTGTATACTAGTTCACTCAAGGAAACTACGTATAGAAGCCATTTTACACAAAAATCTTGATTGCAACATGAACAGACTTGCAACAGATTTTAAGGCCCTCCTGTCACAAAAAGTCATGAGGGCAATTCAAGACAGCCATAATACTCACTACCCTAGCTAGCAAAGCTCGACCCAGACTAGTTGTCTTTCTAGATCTATATGATAGTTAAGTAACCAAAGAACATGCCCCACATTCCATCACGGATGACTTGACTTGAATTCCCTTCAGGATGTGCTTTCTCCATGAATCTACGCATTCGTGCTTGAGCTTTAGTTCTACCTTATGAATCTCGAAGGTTTCCTCACAGAAATACTTCACGATGTCTTCGAGCCAAACGAAACTTCCAGCATTGGCTCGGGAACCCCAAATATTGGCTCATCTTAAAAATCAAGATGATGAGAAACAAATGCAATTACTTGAACAGAGTACAAAGGTCTCAGAAATATATCAAAACCGAGCTCTTCGCCAACAATGGTACCATTTCCAGTGCACCACCGTTTGTTCTTTGCAACAGTGATGCGACTTGGATGTATCAAACGTCGCGCGGATTGATGTTGATGTGTGAATTCACCATGATTATACTTGGAATCGTCAGTGTAGAAAGCCCAGATATCATTAGTATGAGCTTGGAAATATTGTACGAACTTTTCATTGCCAATTCAGATTCTTCAAAGCAGGATGAAGAGAAAAAAATGACGGAGCTGGAGCAAGCTGGCAGCCCTCCAAAATGGCTGTATTATAAGTTGAACTATTGGATAGAGGTTAATTTTGAGTGGTCAGAATATATCATCAAAATTTTTATTGAATTGGCGATATTGATGGGCTCAAAAAGGCTTTTATTATGACTCACTTTCTTCAAAATCCCAGCGCAATTCATGCAGGAAAATTTTGGAGATAAGATAGTTGGTAAATTCTTTCCAATGTTCGAGCTAATCATAAATCTTAGAGCCTGGATTGGGCATGCATCTGGAAAGGGATTAATGCTTAGAAACGTAGACTGAGCCGAAAACTCCGAACCACCCTAGTGGTGAAGTTGTCAAGAGTAAATTTGTAAGATAAGAAAACCTCATCTTTTTGCCCTTCGTTTCCATTTGAGCACTCTGAATATGGTTCAAAGCCGTTTACGATTCTAATCATCACGATTCAGAAATATGGTGAGGGGTTAAGGGTGCGTTCGGATCGACTTTTTTTTCACATTACGCTCAATATATTAGAGATATTAGAGCTAATATGATGTTTACCGAACGCAATATTAGACTTAATATATATTAGGCCTAATATCTGCGTTTGCCGAACGCAATATTGAGCTCAATAAAATATTGAGCTAAATATATTAAAGTGGCAAATATTTTGAACTTTTCCCATACAGTAGCCAACAGCAACTTTGACCAGCTTTTGGCAAATATTTTTGAACACCCCTGCCATTTTAACATATTATCTTTAATATATTAGCTTTAATTTAAATATATACAAATATACACAAATATATATTAGAGTTAATATTTTCAATATCCTTGCTATTTGAAATATTTGTCAAATATATAAAAAATCGATCCGAACGCACCCTAATAATTGGGATAGGTTAGGTTCGATGAACTATCTCGTCACCGTCATTTCGCTAGTGATTAGTCGATGTTGGCTAATGAGTAGGCAACTCGCTAGACTACTCAACTTCTCGCTAAAGCTTGATTTATTATAGGGCTCTTACGTCACGAAGTTGCACCATTTTAAACCCATCTCAACTTAAATCATGACTCAAGACTTGCGAATACAGTATATATACCCATCTTCTGTATCAAGTATTCTCAAACATTCCGACCTTCAACTGTACATAGAACAAATATCCCAGATCCACGATTCGACTCGGATGATTACAAGCAGGATAAGCACAGATTGCAATTCAAGACGGAATAATACCCAATCATCTGCAATGAATCAATACGGAGGTATATACACAGGAAATTTCACAGCACTCGCTGAATCCCGAAAGACCATGCGACTCTGAAGAAGAGATTCGAAGAAATTCATGCGATGAAACATTGAAGCCCGCATTGGAGATGGAGGAACTCACTTCATGGGAGCTCGAGGAGAAGATGTGTGGAAGGTGCAAAAGGAATTGTAGAATCAGATATAGTTGGGATCCTGCATTTCTTTCTATTCCGTGGTTCGAATGGATAGGTCCTTTCTTTGTCGTGATGGTGCTTTATATTCCTATGTTTATACTCACTATCGTATGTATTATCCAGCCCATCAAATCACATAGTTCCCAATTTCTTGATATTCAATTCTCTGTAATAAAAACACTGATCTAAAACCCTTTAGTACCTCTTCAATAAACCATTCGGATCAGATAAACCCGTGGCAAATACCCCATTAGAAGGCATGACACATCTCGGGCCTGTCGACCTCAGATACGTTGACCTAAATACAACAATGCCTTCGCTTTGCGCTTACATCCAGTCCAAAAATGAAAAATATAGTGGGAGCAGGAGTTGCTATGATATTACTTGGGTATTCGCGACCTATGATGGATGGCTGTTATTAAGTTTGTGGTGGTTGCGGTTCGGTCTGGCGTGCACTATTGTTGTGATTGTATCAGGCGCATTGTATGCATGTGTCTGGCATGGAAAATGTATGCGATTTGCTCAGCACGCAGACAAAAAGAGAAAGGAAGAGGAAACTTCGTTGTCGAAAAAGGACGAGTCTCTAGCTGAGCTTAGAGTTGGACATAAAGCCGGATTCGGAAGATTGTTCAGCAGCAAGTGGCGTTCGGAACCAGAGAAGCTTAGCTATCGGATGATGCTCGTAGCTAACTTATGGTGGATGGGGTTTGCGGCATATTATATAATGCTCTATATTCATAAGGCATCCTAATCGCAGTGTTTAGCAATGGGAAGATGGAGGATGATGTTCCTAGTTTAGAATTTCCAGTGTATATAGCAAATATTTACCTTGACTGCTCTACAAGTAACCCTAGGAGTGGCAATTACCTTTCACTCATCCAGTAACATGGTGACAACAATCAATTAGGTTATGGTAGGCCATCAAGCACCCGTCTTGGGGGTTGCAGGTGTGAATTGTGTTAGTAGTGAAGCTAAGAGGGGGCTTGAAGACCTACGATGGTGATAATTGAATGTAACCTACGCAAAGAATCTCCTCTTCTACTACAGACACCCAACCCCGCATTGCTGATATAATTTAGGACTAGCCCTCTCTGATCTCTCCACCATGCTCACCCACTTCCCAACAACCAGTACCGGTAACGCTACAATAATGTCATGGCATACAATATCATACCAGCCACTTTCGCCCCAGAAAGACATCGTGCACGTTCCTTCTTGGTACAAGTTCGCGCAACCTTCATGTACTGTCAAACCAGTCTAGATAGCGCAGATCTTAATGAACGTTTCTCTATCATATCCAAGATTCTTCGTGAATTAATTTAGTACTAGCATGTCAATGACGCATTATCTCCCTAGATTCTTGGCGGGACTTGAAGTGAGAAGTAAAAACACTTCACCACACGACGGACCCAAGCACCTGCGATGACATCACAAGCTTATGTCAAACGTACGAACAATCGTATTTAACCTCGTGATAGCAAAGCTCTGTGCGCCTGATACTCTTCGCTAGCACGTTGTGTGTGTGACCCCATCTATGGCTTCATCTAGCATCGAAACCAAAGGACAGAACCCAGAGCATCAGCAGAATAACAGCAAAGATAACACATCAAGATCCCGAAAAAGCCGACCAAGATGAATGATTTGAAGATTATTGATGACCAGGCTCTCAATAGCAATCAGAGCATCACCGAAACCCTTTTTGTGGGACAAAGATTGATCAGTCAGATGGATTTTTGAAAGTATTGGGTGCAATCACTAATATCGACCTGCTAATTTTCTCGCGCTGCATTTGACATCGACAATCGCCATAATGCTGCTAGTTTATGCACCAAGGTAGCTTAATCGCAAGCTCCTCATTCAGCCATTGGGCCTTGGAATGCGAGAGGGGGGGTGCCGTGTAGCAGAGACCAAAGTATTCAATACATAGAACTAGCAGATCAAACATCAAAACTCGCCAAAGCCCACCCGGCTTCCCAATTAAAAATACACAAATTATTTTCCTCCCACCTTCAAAAAATCCGCAGCTCGGCAATATTTCCCTTGGAATTCTCCATCTGAATGATCTGCATCTCGTATTGCTAAGCCCATGCCCAATCTTCAGTGTCTCACAGCAAGGCCCGCTGTCGATACTATATATGCATGCGAACTGCCGAGCGCTCGAGCTCGCGTTCCTTTCCGTGGCCCCATCTACCAGTTGTCACGAGACCCCCCCTCGAGCTCAACACTACCAGCAGCCCTCCAATGCCGAGACCGCATTCCCACCAGGAGCCTTCGAACTAATGGCAGACCATCTCTCGCTACGCAAACTAACTTCAAGTAGTAGCGTTACATCATACAACCTTCCTTTCCGTAAACCAACCTCGCATATGAAGCACACATAAAAGCAAACCAACCCACCACTACCACCGGAAACAATACACAGTGCACACCACCGAAGAATGAATCCCCAAATCGAACATCAGAGTACCGCAATAGATATCGAGAAATGAGCTCACGAAGCCGATCGCGAGATTCTTCAATTGCACGTCGCAAGGCCGTGATTCCGTTTCCGTCGCGGTTTCGTTTCATTACTATATGGCAGCTGGGAAGTAAATTGTATAAGCTGGAAAAAGGTGATGGATGCAGAACGTGATTCGAAAATTCGAATACCGAGCATCTACACATGGCAGCAACATATGGTAACATCATTGTTGCCGGGGCTTTGATGGCGGTCATGCCATTTTTTTGTTGGCGCCTCCCCTTAATTTCACACATAGAGTCGAAGGCTCGTAGCCTTTTCCTGTCTCTGATTATCCTATCATAGTAATAGTAATAGTACTAATAACAAGAACAATAAATCATCATCAGACATCCTTATTGGATTCGGATATGATATGATGTAATGCCGGCCCCTGTTCACGAACCGGATCATCGATCTTTTGAAAGCTTCACCCCCATCTCGGCACCTTCGATTTGAGGAATGCGAATGTGAATACTACCGTCCCCGGAAAAGCAGTGTGTACATACATCGAGACCCTCACGACTGAGA
Organism: Myriosclerotinia duriaeana; assembly: GCA_002162615.1. Taxonomy (NCBI): domain Eukaryota; kingdom Fungi; phylum Ascomycota; class Leotiomycetes; order Helotiales; family Sclerotiniaceae; genus Myriosclerotinia; species Myriosclerotinia duriaeana. Next base: position 2,763,889 of record NGKI01000002.1, read on the forward strand.
CTTCACGGCAGCGCAAAGGGAGTCGATGTAGTAGCAACGAAATATGGTTGTAATGACATTACATGGCTCTATCAAATAATTGAAAGGTGAAATGATTTATGGCCACTAAATATTATTAGCCCCCATCAGCCTCTTTCTCGATAGTATTTATCAAGGTTCGAGGAAACTTGCGGCGCAATAAGCATTCCAATATCCAAATCAAAAAAATTCCATCGGTTAATCTTGAACAAAAGGGGATGGATAACAAACCCATTCCAGATCACCCCACGAAAGATCTTTTAGTCTTTGGGTTTCTCGTCATCGATCCACCTCTTTTGTTACGAGTTGGTCAAACCATATTATTATTATTGGATTTGAAGGGTATTCATAGTCCCAACTTGGGAGAGAATTTGGACACTGGGGGCTTGAGAATATACCGATTCGAAACTCTCAGCCAATCGACTATATCAATCAAGCCTGTTATACCCAGTCTGTAATAATATTCTCGTCGAACCAGAAGCTGGAGTTTTCAGATATTCAAATCCGATACCCTTTCAATAAGAACCTTATTCCATCTCAATTTCAACTCACACCATCTCAACTCAACTTACATCCTCTCAACTCACGCTGTCTTATCTCAACTCACATCCTCTCAACTCAACCCATCTCCCAATCTCCCATCCCCCCATCCTCTCATCCTCCCAACTCATCCCACTCAAGCAAATCCTCCAAT
>NGKI01000002.1:2785330-2796620 GCA_002162615.1 Myriosclerotinia duriaeana
GGGGGAGGAGGTGGTGAAGGGAGAGTGATGTGGGAAAGGGGGATGGAGAGGAGAGGAGAGTAAGGGAGGAAATGAAGCAAAGAAGGAAAGAGGTTAAGCTTGTCTGGGCTCGGAAGAAGGGAGAATCTGACACCTATATCTTTTAGGCGACAGGGTGGAAGGGCATAGGTGGATGAGGGAGCGGCAGGGAGATTCAAGGAAGGAAATGTTTAGGAATAAAGGATAAGAGGCTACCGGATAGTAAAAGCACTTTTTATATTCGTAGGTAATGTACGGCTATAAGCGCACGTACTCGGGTATCTAAGGAATCCATAGATCAATCTAGGACTTTGTGATAGTATTCTTTCATTTTTTCTCGTAAAGAGTCTACCTTCTGAGCTGCAAAGACGGGCTGGGATGTCAAGTCAATGTAAACTAGGTAATTAGTGAAGATATTCAAACATTTAGATGACAAAAACAGAGACGGCGAATAATTTCAAGGTCTTATATTGTTGTTGTTATAAGCTTCTAGTGTGATGTATCACAGTCGCCAATTAATACCCATGCATCAATTTTAAAGTGATATACCCTAAGGTTACCGTTGCAATGAAACCCACCCACCCCCAATTACTTCACTTCGCTCCAGCTTGGTTTCTTTCTCCAAAAAAAAAAGATCAATAGGGAATGAATGCGAGGATTTCGTTTATTCGACCGAGAATATATATGTCTTTGTAAACATCAAGAATTATTAGTATACTGTATAAACCCTCTTACGCCATCAAAACATCTTCAACCCCAGATTCCTCATCCTCACTCTAACAATAAACCCCAAGCAAAAAAATGAAACCTTCCCTAATCCAAGACTCAGATCATCTTTCTCATTACAAAAAAAAAAAGGATTTCAGAAATTCTAATACCCCAATCCAACAATCCAACAATCCCCAGCACCAATTTCTCCATCCAGCTAATGATATCAAGTCCTTCGCCCATGGATGAGACTAATCACTTATAGTAAGATCTTCCATAAAATAAATCTCAAAAATGAACAATGAGTAATAAACATTACCTAGATACATATAGACCCCCCTCAAACCTCCCATCACCCCCATCAGTACTCTACTACTACACAATCGAGCCGGAAACGTGACAAACTATCAAATAATAAGATCTGACCATTCCCTCCATTTCATCCCCTTCCTTCATTCTTGCACATCTCGATCTACACAACCTAGGTCCGCAACCACCTACCCACAGCAAATCGATCATTCTCCTCACCATCTCCCCATCTCCATAAATCAATCAATCAATCCATCTATCATATCCCCCCCAGCACCTCCACATACCAGCAAACCCATTCCAATTATCTCACACCCTCTCACACCCTCTCACACCCTCTCTTTCAACTTTCTCCCACAGATCCACTCGCAGTAGCGATAATCTGATGTCTAATTCTCGCTTAACATTTAGCTCACTAGGTAGGTAGCTAGCTGTGTTCCCCCATTGAATATTCCAATCTATCGTATCGATTTACAATCTTACATTGAACATTGAAAGGATAGATGCTTGCTCAAAACTTGAACTTGTTAACGAGGATACTCGCTTTGATGCCAGATGGGAAGATTATCATTCCAAGAACAAAGACCCGATTACTTATTAGCCTTGGACAATAACTTGCGACAACTAAGATCTTACAAGTACAATCAAAACGAGGAAAACAGAATAATAAAGTATGCATTGCTAAATCAATGCCTCTCTAGCAATTTTTGCATTGCAATATGGTATCTCAATGAGACAAACTAATAATTATAGATAGCAATCATCCAGGCGCCTAAATAATGCTTCCCTTCCTTAACATACCGATGCAAAATTTGCAATTAGCCAACGCCCTACCACCATATAGACCCTGTCTTATTTATACCATTTCGTTAATTCATTTCCATTTCTTCGTTGTCATCAACTTCCGAGCCTACTCCTTGTGTATGATTGCTACTAACGCTAGTCTTTCGAACCATACCACCAACACCAAAGCGTGAGCCACCCAGTCCTCCAACATATTCTAATTCCTCACCTAAATTTTTGTGTTAAAAATATTATAAAAATAATCATAGAAAATATGCTCACCTCCTACAACTCGCCCTTCCATATCAATTTCCTGTGATAATTCAACCAATGCTTGACGTGGCAATCTCAAAAATCCGGGCGTGCGAACAACCCTGCCCCAATGCGTGAGACAGAAGCTGGCTGCACGTCTGCGTAGCCACTCTTCACTAGCAATACCAGCGGAATGCCAGATAACACAAGCGTGATCAACATCTAATTCCTTCGACAGGCGATTGACACATAGCAGTCTAAGATGTGGGATGTTGTAGATATTTGACATGACCAGGAGCCCTGCAACATCATCTAGTTCCGCGCAGTCATCTGGATGGATACTATCAGTGTAGAGATAGTAGAGGAATGCCTTAACGACAGTATAAGGCTCTGGTATATGCATTCTTTTGGTATGAAATTCAGCCATCTGTGCATTGTATAAGCGTGCAAAATGAGGCCATCTGGCTTGGAGAATGAGCTTGTGAACATGGATTGGAGGAGATGTCGGGGCATCAGGAGCCAGCCAGTTTTGTTGAAGTTGATTAATGGAACCTCTAGAGCTTGAATCATCGTCATCCCATTCATCGTCTTTCGAAGCGGTTATGATGAAGTCTGCTCCGCTGCCACTTTCCGGTGGCTGATTGAAAACTTTAGCCAGGTCCATCCCAAGACCTTTCGAGGTTTCGACTTTCATCCTACCAGAGGATGATCGTGAAACTTCTTCTCGTGGTTCGGAATTTAAGCCGTTGCCAAGCAAACCATAGCGTCGAAGATCAATCTCCATTATATCACTAGTAGTGTTATCAGCGAGAGCTGATGTTTGTAAACAGATAGATAAACGTACCTTAGATATTCTTCAAACCCTCCAGGGCCTAGGTCTGTTGCTGTGGGGTCTGTTGGGCAACCGAGAAGCCAAGCCTTTGTACCCTCATCATTCATAGTGCAATAATGCCATCTATAACCTGGTCTGAAAATATCTCGACCCTCCGCTAGCTTTTGCCAGCGCAGAGTATCCAACTCCAGAGATGACAAAGAACATTCTTGTGGTGTGATAGTTGCTGCAGGGGTGACGAAATCGAGAAGAGTTCCCGATGTATAAACATGGAAATGCATACCTGAGCCTTGGGCTGGTATATTGGGACCCGAGACGAATTTTAATGAGGAAATTGTACCAGGAGCAAGAGGAGGAGAATTAGTTAATTGAAATGAAGGTGGATTGATCTGTGCACTGCTTGAATTTGCGGCATAACCTGAGCTGCCTACAGCTGACTGGGACATGGAGAAGGAAGGTCGAGGCGAACGACTGAGCGCTGCATGCCTGTCCATAGAGCCATATGAAGGTGCTGATTCGAATGCCGGGCTACCCTTGAAATCTAACCACCATATATCACCAATCTTATCCATATCCTCACTGAGACCTCCAAAAACCCAGACTCTGTCTCCCCACAAATATGCCGAATGATCAAATCGCCCAACAAAACGCCATGCCCGAGACCAAGTGAAAGTCTTCAGATCGAGGTAGCATATGTCATCGAGAACATAGTTGTTGTTGCCAGTAATACCACCTATGATGAACAATTTGTCCTCGTGTAAAACAGCGGCATGTCTCGCTCTTCCTTTTGGTATAGGGCCCGACATAACTGGTTGTGTCCAGTGTGCGGTCTTGAGGTCGAAGATGATGAGATCAGAGAGGTAGGTTCGATGTTCATTTTCACCACCAAAAATGAGTAGTTTGTCGCCTTGGTAAAGTGTAGCGGTATGGCCTGCAAAGTCAATTAGAAAGGCGAAAGTATTACCAGAGACAAAACCTACCCATTCGCACACCTGGGATATCACCATAATTGTCAACCAAACTCCATTGGTGACTGACTAGATCAAGTCTCAAAACATGGTTGTAGACCTCGTCGGTGTATTGATCGAAACCACCAAATGCATATATCTGATTGTTCCCGCAATATGTGACAGAGGCATTGACAAGGCAGGCTGGGCGCTATATGAATTCAAACATAGGTTAGACAATCATCTGCAAAGTGACTGAAGATTCATAAATTACCTGACCAAGAGTTCTTGTGACCTTGGGCCTATACCCATCCATACCCAACCTATTCTTCACAGGTGAATTCGGCATTAGGAAAGTATTGCTTGAAGGAGCAGGACCTGGAGTGACAGCCGCCCCCGAAAGTTGATTGGTGTTGGTAGGAGTAGAAGTAGAACCAAAGATGGAATAGGATGAAGCGCCGGGTGTAGAAGGCTGAGCCATGATAAGAGGTGGTATCTTATGTGGTCATGCTAGATTGGTCGATCAAAAGAGTTGATGTTGTGCGAATGTGCACAAACCCCCTCAAACGAATAGAAAATTCCGAGGACAAACGGAATAAACAAAGGTACTAGGTAGCTAGTATTTCGTTATTGGGTGAGACAAAAAAGATTGTATGAATTGTACCATTCCAAGTGTTGGATCAAGATGTTCTTGATGGTGATGATGATATTACAATTTGCATGATACCGTATGTATTTCTTCAAACTCAAGATACATAAAACTCATGCACGGGTGACGGGCGGCTTCTATTGTGGATCGGCGGGTCGGGACTCGGGAACAATAATACCCGACGCGCTATGGGTTTTGGTTTTTTTTATTGCCTGAGGCTTCAACTGTATTAGATAATATTTTCCAAGGTTGTCCGTGCAGTACTTTTTCTTCGTTGCGGCATGGTTGCCCCTCACAACCAAACTAATCTGGTGGAGTAAACAAACGAGTAGAAAAGCGCAAGAGTATTCCCTCTCTCAATGGCTTTCTTCTTCTTCTTCTTCTTCTTCATGCAACCTCGCAATCTCTCTACACTTCCGTACCTTACCTCTCATCTTCATACTCTCTACTATAACATACAAAACATACCTTCAATTACAAGAATACTTCAAGTCTATTAGATCTTTCTGCCCAGTACTTTGTTACACGCCATTGATCGTCATCCGACTCAAGTCATTCTTATATAGAAGGACTTTTCGATATATCGAGCACACATACGAATTATACTAACCCAAAACAATTACCAGGAACCATTAGGTTGAGTCTCTTGGAGCTCGTTCGATATACCGAATCTACTCCCATCATCGATCGATACATTGATTTGTCTTTCGACCGAGATCATACCTTGATATTGCAAAATGGCTACCGCAGTATCTACCCCCATCAAGTCCCATGCTGGACTCTTTTCCACACGTACCGCTGGCGGACGTATGCCTTTGACCCCATCTCCTCGTACACGCACTCAAACTCTTTCGATAAACAACTCATCTCCTTTCACTCCACCTGAGAGAAAGGTATCTGAAGAGAATGTACGATTATCATCCAAGTCAACATACGGTGGAAACTTAACATCACATTTCGCAAAGTCATCAAGAAAATCTCACCGCGACTCGCCAAAGTCCAACATTGCCAAGGGTGTCCAAACTCCTCGACATGCTCTTGAGCTCGGTGTCTCTGACTTTGCTCTTACTGGTACAGGATCTAAGACCCCTGCTAGTGGACGAACAAGAAAGGGCCCAGTCCGCTCAAAATCCACCAAGACCACTGTCTCCTACGCTGGTGACAGATTCATTCCAGATCGTGCTGCAAGCTCAGCTATCACAACTGCTGGCTGCGGAAAAGCCGACTTTGCCGAGAAGCAAAGACCAAAGAGCAACGGCGAAAGTTCCTCGGTTCTCGCATCCGGTGCCAGTGACGCTCTTGCTGCTCTTGAATCATTGAACTTGGATGACGAAGAAGAGCCAGCCTCATACTCCCGCCCATCCCCAAACACCATCGCATATCAAGATTCATTGGCATCAGCTTGTGGTATTTCTCAAGGTCAAAGAATTCTTGCTTTCAAGCCTGCTGCACCAGAGTCTTCAAAGCCCGTCGACCTCCGATCCCAATACAACCGTCCTCTCAAGAACTCCAACGCCACCGCTGCTCAATTCAGACGCCGTATTGCAACTGCACCAGAACGTGTGTTGGATGCCCCTGGTCTCGTCGATGACTACTACTTGAACCTTCTCGACTGGAGCTCCAACAACCAAGTCGCTATTGGTCTTGAACGCAATGTCTACGTCTGGTCTGCTGAGTCTGGTACCGTCAGCTCTCTTCTCGAAACCAGCCCAGATACCTATGTTAGCAGTGTGAAGTGGTCTGGTGATGGAGCATATGTTAGTGTTGGTCTCGGTTCCGGAGAAGTTCAAATCTGGGATGTCGAAGAAGGTACCAAGCTTAGAAGCATGCACGGACATGATACTCGTGTTGGTGTCATGGGATGGAACAAGCACACTCTTTCCACTGGTGCGCGAAGTGGTCTCGTTTACAACCACGATGTCCGCATCGCTCAACACAAGGTTGCTGAGTTGGTTTCCCACACCTCCGAAGTTTGTGGTTTGGAATGGCGTGCTGACGGTGCCCAACTTGCTACCGGTGGTAACGATAACTTGGTCTCTATTTGGGATGCTCGTTCATTGGCTGTTCCTAAGTTCACCAAGACCAACCACAAGGCAGCTGTCAAGGCTCTTAGCTGGTGCCCATGGCAACCAAACGTTTTGGCTACTGGTGGTGGATCATACGACCGTCACATCCACTTCTGGAACACGACAACCGGTGCACGAGTCAACAGCATCGACACTGGTTCCCAGGTTACCAGTCTCCGATGGAGCCCTCACTACCGCGAGATCGTTAGCACTAGCGGCTTCCCTGACAACTCTATCAGCATCTGGAGCTATCCTACATTGGTTCGCAATGTTGAGATTCCAGCACACGAAACCAGAGTTCTCCACAGCTGTCTCAGCCCAGATGGACAAATGCTCGCTACAGCTGGTAAGTTTCTTCCTCTGGCTATATATTGAATCATTATGCTAACAATCATTAGCTGCCGATGAGAGCTTGAAGTTCTGGAAGGTTTTCGAGAAAAAGTCAGGCCCAAGTGCATCCGCATCAGCCGGTGCTTCAGGAAAGGCCGACATGGTCAAGCAAATGACTATCAGATAGATAGGTCAAGAATAGCTACAAAAGCTACAGGTAAAGTATCAAGCAAAATTCCATAAAAGCATTTGAGCAATTGGGATGTTTTAGCGTGGTGTTTGGTGGATTTCGATCTTCACAATGCCCATGGCAGAAAGTGCTTCACCTGGTGCAAGTTGATGCTTTGACGATGAATGAATGGATACCTATCGTGCTTATATATTTGGTTGGCGTACACCTTTTCGGTCGGGAACTTTGTATTAGTTAATTTAGTTAGGAAATGTGAATTATTTGAAGAAATTCAGGCTTTCAATCCGGGACCTCAGTGATTGATTTATTGGATCGATTCATTAATCCATCATATGTGAAATTGCTGTATTATTTAAATAGACTATAGAGCCTCTTAAGCCATCCATGTGGCAATTCAAGACTCAAGTATCTTACCAAACAAAGATGGGACGGAAGTCGTACTCAACCCGTCATCAATTAATGAGTTGCATCAACCTCCGGGCTGTATATAATAATCGCACAAAGCTGGAGGCCAATGAGTTTCCAAACTTTGATCCATCGTCATTTAATTCGATTTATTTTAATGAATTCAATAATTAATTAATAAGAACCAATTTATAAGAAAAGCAGTGGTAGCTGGAGGTGCTGTATAGAAATAAAGAGAAAAAAGTGAAGGCGTAGTAGTAAAAATACCTACAGCCTCCTCATTCTTTAAGTCATTATATAAGCGAAAGCGAGAACGGGCTAAGGTTATCCATAACTCTACCAAAGCGATCTTCCCCCATACAACTCCACAAGCCAGGACTGAGCAAGATCACTTTACCATTCAATATCCCATTAAATTTGTCGATTAAGTTACATAAAGATAGTTAAGAAGATCATTAAGTCAATCAAAGAGTGGCATACAATTTACGAATTGGAAGAATAAGCTTCGAGGAGGGCAATTATTGGTGTGAGGGAGCGACAATCCGTTTTCACAAGCTGGAAACAGTACATATTCCCATCAACAACTTCAACGACCTACCACTTTCCACAGCATCCGATCTTCGATCTATACTAGCAGAGTAATAAGAACTTAAACTGCCATATCTTCCAAGATCGATAATTACTCGCGCGTAGAGAATAAAGTTGTCGGGAGAAATAGTTGAAGGCGAATTCCACTGGTGCACACGACCAACCCCTTCCCATCATAATCCAAAGCAACGCGACAACAACATGTCGAATACTCAGGTCGGAACTGTCTATCAGCAGATTATCGCAGATGTAGTCGATAGCTCCAGGGTCGATTTCGAGGAAGGTGGAGTTGATGAACAAGTGTTGGAGGAATTGAGAAAGGTACGTTTCAACCCTTTTCCCATCATTCTAAGCTCTGCGATCGCATCTCCATGACTCTCTTCATTTCTTCATTTGTTTTCCTTTTTGAATGTTTCTCGAATGTCGAAGATAATATGTGTTTGATGATATTGATGTATCTCGTCGTGGTGGATGAATGAAGATCTTTGTTGTTGTTGTTGTCGTCGTCGTTGTTTCTGTTTGTTTCCTCTGTTGCTGCTGAACTGCTGCCTGTGCACAATTCAGCCAGTTTTTGCGGGTGGGCGATCCTCTGTATTTGGCTTTATACCCTTGACACTCAGCCTCTCGGTTGTGGAATTATTTTCTCAAGCTAGTCTCTTTTCGTCATCTCCGTATCACGTGGTACTCGAGAGAAATGTGTGTGCTTCCATGCATGCACATGTAGCAGTCTAGGTCACTAGGTCACTGGTATCCTTACACATCGTCTCATTATTTTATCAAAACGTTAAACCCCATACGGGATCCTTTAGAATTTTAAGGGTAAGTTGATTGATAATGTTGCTAATCCATTTGCAAAGGGATGGCAACAAAAGTTGTCACAACTTCAAGTTGCTACGTTTCCCTGGGATCCAAAGCCTGAACAACCTCCTATGCAAAATCCTCCAATGGTACCTTCAAACTACCAGCATGGAGGAACCTCTCCTAACCAGACAATATACCAAACTCCAATGCCTCATGGACCTCGTATCAAGACTGAACCTGGCATGGAGAATTCGGGTTTCCTCCCCGCCTCTATGGTGCAACCACCCCCTCAAAATCCTCTGATGACTATGCCCAATGCTACACCTGCTCAACAACGCGCTGCTCAGAATCTCCATGCATCTTATGGTCAGAGAGCTGCGGCTTCCATTCAATCCATTCAAGGAGGCAGTGTTCCACCACAACAGCAAGCCATGTCGCAATTGAGCCCACAGCAACAACACGCTATGCATACTCAACAACAACAGCACTTACAAATGCAACAACAATTGCAACAGCAGCAGCAGATGCAGCAGCAGCAGCAACAACAGAGACCTGGCAGTGGCATTTCACCTCAATCTCAACCACAGCAGTCACAAGGACAACCCCAAAGTCAGCAAAGTCAACAAGCTGCAGCTGCTTATAGACAAAGCATGGTAGCTCAACAGGCGCAACAATTACAGCAGCAGAGATCAGTTCAAAACCCCCAGAATGGTCAGAATGGTCAGGCTCCTCAGGCTCCTCAAAATCCTCAAGGTAGTGTTGGAAGTGCACAAACTGATGGGGCTGGTGATGAGCTTGATAATTCTATTGGGGTTATTAAGCAATTTGATTCTCAAGGAAATGAGATTGCCATGGGTCGGGTTGAGATTGATAATTTGATCCGTGCCAAGATCGAATCCATGGGCAAGGCTATGGAGGGCGGTGGTCTAATGCTTCCACTCAAAGAGGCCAACAAAATCTCTTCGACTAAGCGCCAGCGCAAGATATTATCAGGACCTATGCCACAAACAGACGGTCCTGGCTCTGACGATGACGATGATGATGATGATGACGACGAGAAGGTTAAGGATGAATTAGATGAGGATGCTATCAATTCCGATTTGGATGATCCTGATGATGGGTTGAATGATGATGAAGATGATGATGAGGGTATGGGACATATCATGCTTTGCATGTATGACAAAGTCCAGAGAGTCAAGAACAAGTGGTATGAATCTCCAGCCATTTTACGTATTTTCTTATACCTTACTTCTACTAACCGATTTACAGGAAGTGCGTCATGAAAGATGGAGTCCTTACAGTCAATGGAAAGGAATACGTATTTCACAAGGCAACTGGAGAATACGAATGGTAATTTCCAAGATTGTCACTTCATATTCGAAGAACGCGTGTTGGTCTCCCAACCTCGATCCACCATCACACATACAAAATAACCGCCATCAACCTTCATATCCAAAAAAAAAGTAAACTACCGCCTCTTTTCCTTTTACTTCATACCTCATAAACTGCCCTCGGAAATTTCAGACCATTTTTTCTCTTCTTTCCTACTTCATTCATTTCCACATAGATGGGATTGAATCACCAATCATCGAGATATATCGGTCACCCGAGGAGGACTCTTTTGGCATTTCAGCGATACCGCAACGAACATACATAAAAAAATTGAATAATTCCCGACGACGAGAAAATGGGTCGTGATCGTGAATGGGAGAGGTTATTTTCCACGTTGTTGCATTGCGGATATGCAATGCAATAGATGGATCGATCTGCTTGCGCGGAACGATCAGTCAATGGACGGGAATGCTTGCAGGGTGGTAGAGACGCTGCATCTGTGTATCATAGCATATCATATCATATCTTATCGCATCCATTTTATTAGGCAGTCATGGATGATCCTCAATTTTTGAGGACTCAAAATAAAATCAAGCTTTTAAGCCATCGGGAATCAAACTCTGGAAAAGTAATCTTGGGTATAATATTGGTAGCATTTGAAATTCATGTGACGTGTGACAAATCCTCTGTTTAGGTGTCATCAGGATCATGAATTATCTAGACTCATGATATCCGTAGCCGTGATTATCCCTTTAGTCAAAGTATGAGGATGTATCTATGAAGCTCTAGCACTTTGAGACTTTTCCTGTCGGTGGATATTCCTTGTGAGCAGTGATTCTGATGGTCTATGTATATCTTATAGTATATTTATATTTATATTTATATTTACTTGTATCTTAAAAAAAATACTCGTATACAAGGTATAGCTAGCTATCCAATATTGCCAAATCCATTTGATCCATCACCCATATCAAACACATCAAGCACATCCTAATGAATAGAAATACCCAATACCAATACCAATACCAATACCAATACCAATACCAATACCAATACCAATACCAATACCAATACCAATAC
>NGKI01000002.1:2796740-2810020 GCA_002162615.1 Myriosclerotinia duriaeana
CTCACACCTCTCACACCTCTCACACCTCTCACACCTCTCACACCTCTCACACCTCTCACACCTCTCCTAACTCCTAACTCCTAACTCCTAATTCCAGATACATAAACCCATATATATACCTAAACCACTTCACCAGAGACCACCTGCATCTACCAAAAACACTACCAAAACCACCGCACCTTCCCAACAAACCCCCTCCCAACATTTACTTCTCTACCCATCCACCCATCCACCAACCCATCCACCAACCCATCCACCAACATATCTATCATCTAAAAGCATCTAAAATCCTATATAAACCCCAACTCTCGAGACCTTGGCCTCGCTAATACTCCCTACTCCTTTTACCCAATCTAATCACTACCCAACTAACCCTACCCAACTAACCCTACCCAACCAACCCTACATCTCCCACCACCACCCACCCACCACAAAAGAAAACACACGAGAACTTCAAGCCTCAAAGAACAAGATGAGAACCCCACCAACCAATCCCCCAAAAAATTCATCCTTAGTTAATTAAATCACTCCATCGTCAAGCGAGTTTTCTCTTGGCATGCATACACATACACAGACATCATGTTCAACTTCTACTCCTATACCTTGGAAACATAAATAACATAACCCTGACACTCCTCCATCACACACAAGCATAAAAAAAAAGTTTAAAAAAAATTGTTATTCATATTCTCAAATCTCTACCCGTACCCCTACCGGTAACGTATTTTATATTCCACGTGTATCCATACCAAAAACTCCCAGCCTCAATCATACCACCCACCAATCATCGTATGCATTCATTCCCACCATCCATCACATTGTGATTCCCCAAAGAAGCCATGCCCCTCCTCCATCCTCCCTCCCCCTAGTCAACACAGCCCCACCTACTCCGTAGCTTTATACTTCTTATTAAACTCCCCCACCGCCACCCCAATATTCTTATACAAAAAGTTCCTCGAACTCTCCTCCGCCACCGGCACAAACGGTCCATTCGTCCCACCCCTCAACGTAAGACTCAACCCCGTTCTCTCCTTACTAATCGTCTGAATATCCTTCAACGGCACATCCCACTCGCTCGTCAATTTCTTACTCTTAATCAACATAATTCTGGAATACGTCAACATAACTACCACATCCTCGCGCGGGAGTTCAAGGTGCGCGATGTATTGTTCGTTAAAGTATTTGCCATTGTCGAGTTGTTTGAGCCAGAATTGTCCGAGAGCTTCACGTTGGGAGTAGGGTCGTACGATACCGTCGTTACCGATGAAACGAGTGAGACGGACACGGTCGAGTCCATTGTCGTCGAATACTGTTGTGGTATTGCGAATACCTTCACTGACATTGGAAGCGAGGTCAAAAACACCAATGGCGGGTTTGGTAGCGAATCCGAGAAGACCTTTACCGACACCCTTAAAGAAACCTGCCGCGCCTTCTTGTTCCGCTCCTTCGATAGGCTTCCGTGCCAATCCACCTACACCACTTGCAAGACTCGTGACAAATGAATTTGCACCTGCCGTAACACCATATAGAGCGTGCTTGGGTCTATTTCTGGATCTAGTCATACGACGACGATCTTGAAATTGTTTATCCATAGTAGCTTCCGCGAGACCCTTAGCAATGCTACCAGTCCATTTTGAAAAACTGTCCGAAACACCAAAGACTGACTTCTTGACGAAACTAGTGGCACCCTTCGCGATACCAATACCAAGTTGTTCGGGATCGTTCATAATGAAACCTTGATATGGTTCATAGAAAATATCCGCAACACCAGAACTGATGTTTGTGAACAAACCGACGGGATTCCCAAGGAAATCCGCCGAACCTAAGATCTTGTGAACTTGATAAAGTGCTTCTTGTGAATAATGATTGGAGATATTCAACATCAGAACAGCAGCAGAAACTCGTGCATTTTCCAACATCAAAGCGTTCATACGAACCGGGGCATCGTTGATGTTACCAATGGCCATCGTTAGGACATTCAAGAAAAACATGAGAGGATTTTTTGAAGATGTCTTGTCCTCAACGTTGACTCGATCTGTACGAACGAAGGACAGATCAAGCTGCATGGGTTGAATGTTGAGAAGCTCGAAATAGATATCTTGGCCAGATTGCTCTTGTTTGGGTTCTGGAATATCGAGACTTTCATCGCAAAGTACACCTTCATGAGTTTCTGACCAAGCGGCTCCAGGTACCTTGGAAAACTCTAACACTGCCCATACAAAATCTTCATCAATCTCGAGAGTCATTTGCTGCACCAAAATCGTTGCATATTTGATGTATATAACTCCGTAAGAATCGTCCTTCACTCGGGTAACCATAGCATGAAGAGATGGGTGAGCTTCGGTCTCTCTAGTTCCCTTTTGAACCACACTAGGATACAAAATCATGGGGAAGATTCCACCGTAAAGTTGATTGTCAATTTGTATCCATTTGACGGAGGCAGTGATTGTTTGATATAGAGGCGACTCTGCATATTTGAGCGCGATATCACGCAAAGTGATATAAGCAAGTTCCTTGAGTTGGGCATTGACTAGCGAGATACCAATGCCACCAAGTTTGAGTTGTGCTTTGAAGTTGACGGCTGTATCTTGGCTCTTAACCTCAAATCCTCCCGCAACACTAACCGAAGAGTTTGTCCTTGACTTTTGCTTATACAAACTCTTCGATGCCTTATAGTTGGACAGAATGAGTGTTTGTGTTGGACCGTCTGCAGCGACATTGAGATCAATGATCTTTTGGTTTCTGGGGTTGGGATCATCTCCTCCAATCTTCATCGGAATAAGATTACCGATCTCCGCCAGTTTGATATGTCGTTCTCTTCCATTTGCATTAATTATAAGCTCCTTTTGTTTAGCAGCAGGGTAATCCCACGCATATGGCATGATACTTCTAGGTGGTAAACGATATCTGATGGGACGCCATCCAGATCTATCCTCGGCTTCCTCGTCGTCTAGATTAGGGTTTGCCTGGAAGAACATGAATTCTGTGTCACTCTCATTTCTCATAGAAAATGGCCAATTCTTAGTCTCGGCGCTGATATGCAAGAAAATCGTAGCATTTTCCATGAGGACTTCAATTCTAATGAGTTTCTGTCGTTGCCCAGCCTTGGCTAATTTCACGTGTGTAGTCCCAACATTCGAGATCGTGAATGGCGACGACCACTGGTTGTTTAATCCTGGGAAGCACAGCGTAAGTTGCTTAACCGGACTCTTCTGGAGGAAATGGAGAGGCTCTAGAGCTTGTGGCTTTAAGGTCCAGAGTTCGGATGACCCAGGTTCCCTGACATTGATTTCCTCGTTCATTTGATTCTTCAAAACGAAGCGAGGAGCAAGAGTTACCACCTTTGTCATCTTATATTTGCCATCTCCTGATTCGATATTAATACCTATGTGAATTTCGGTATTGTTCTTTGAAGAAGGCAAAACAACATCGACATTGCTGCCGATGGCGTCTAAACTTTGTGGTTTACTCCAGTTCGAATCGCCAACCTTCAAAAGAGCACGATTCCGTTGATCATCTCCGCCATAGGCGAACATATAAGGTAGCGCCTTGCGCCGTTCAGAATCAGCTGAATCTGTATGAAACCCTTGGCCAGCCGCTGTCTTTGCTTGCTGCAATAATGACTTTTGCTTGATATTGATCTCCAAACCAGTCTTGTTCAGGATGACGTAAGGACTGTATACTGTAACCCTAAAAGCTCCGCCACTGTCGGGAATCTTGAAATAATGCAATTTAAGGTTCAGAGAAAGTCCATCACGATCTTTACAGACGAGAGCAGTCTCCTTGCGAAAGTCTTCTTGGTTATTTGAGTTGATAATGGCAAATTCGCTGGCCTTGAAGACTGTGTCCTGCATATCAATACTCATGAGGAGTAGATGCGAGAGTTCGACGACATGAACAGGACTTAGACCCCCTTTACGAAGGAAGTTTGTCCAGTCTTTCTTCGTGTTTTTGTCATAAATACGATATTTGAAGTCATATGGCAATAAATTCTCAAGTTCGATGGGTGCCGAAAGTCGAATCCTCATGTATGGATAGATACTGCAACTGTTAGCTGAATCTAAATAGAATCAATTTGTTAGATATTCTTACTTTGTGATGGGCGTAGTCTTGTCAAAAGTGGCATTCATCTGGAAATAAAATGGAGGCGTCTTATCACCACTTTCGCCCTTGCAAGTGATCGTTCTGGTAGGCTTTTTAAGAAGATCTTTCCAAAAGAGTGATTCTGTTGACCAGGAATATCCGAATCCCTGATCTGGTCTCACTAGTAGCGATTTCAGGAATGCCGCTCCAACAGGCGCAGGTCGACTTTCACCGGGTGCAATCTTTTCGATCTTGAGCAGATGTCCCTCCTGAGAATCGAAGACTCCTAACTCTACAGGAATTTGTGTCTTGTTCTCTACTAGAAGCGGAGATCTGAAAGTGATATACTTGACGTTATCAGTACCCAAGGTGACTTCGACGAGCAATCGGTGCAAAATTTTATCTTTGCGAGGTCGCAGACTGTACAAAGCCTCTCCTTCACGATTGACTGGAATCTTGCCCAGACTATCAAATCCACTTCCTTCTAGTCTTATTCCTACAAATCCACTAGTATTCTCAGGCGAGAGGTTTTCACGCATCTTCTCCCAATCTTCGAATCGCCAGGGTGCTTCTTCGCCGTCCTCTAGTGTGGCGGCCATAGTATTATCAGCATCAGGAACATCTGCCCATACATTAATGTCGAAGCCAGTATAATTTCGAATGCGATATGGAGCATCAGCTCCTCTTGGTTTCGATAATACGTCGTCAGACTGGGTGAGAAACTGCGCAGATTTCGATGCCAGTGCAATTGTAGCAGATGTGACAGTGATCTCAAGCATCTTCTTCGAAATCAAGTCGACTGACATACAATTTGGGTTCGAGTCCTTGGCTACGAGCAATCCCAGTTCCCATGGCTCGATAAGAGGTTCCCATGCTGACTTGGAGAAGTTGTAAACATTGATGAACATATTGATGGCGGTATCAGCTCGTAAGTTACCTGTCCAATCAGTTGCAGAAGCTGTAAATTTCTTGACACTGAGATCAAGAATTGGCAATTCATGTAGGTCGCCAATCAGAATGAGTCTCATCCCAGCCAAAGTTGCAGTCAACTCCTCATGCTTCTTGTGGACTTGTTGCGTGCCGGATTGAGGAGCTGGAGGTTGTTGAGACGGAACAACAGTGCCAGCAATCGTCTTCCTCATTGTTGATGCACCTTTGCCACTAGCTGACCGTTGTTTCAGGCTCGAGGAACCATGTAGCTGTTTGGCTTTGACATCAGATGCAGCCGGTTTTTTGTCTGCATGTTCTTCGTCATTGCTGGAAAGCTCGGATGCTCTCTGGAAAATTTGGATCGCGAGAAGAATATCACGCAACGATAATCGAAGAACAAGCGGCTCAACATCAAGATAAATGCTCTGGGCGTTTGGCTTCGAACTATCTAATGACATTTGTAGAGAAAAGTCATCAAGAATTCTGAGACGAGTATCCTCAAATTTATCCATTCGACATAGGAACATGCCCATCTCAGATACCTGCAGAGTGAGAGCATGTTGTTGTGACATGAGAATTTGCTTCGTTCCTAGGACAATCGCTTCGGAACTTGTACTAAGTGGATTTGCGATCAAAATTATTTGTGCATCCACGACATTCACTCTAAATGCCACTGTCATGGAAGGTTGATCAGACGAAGATGATGACTGGCTCGGTGTTTTACTGGGAGATCTTGCCTGACTAGCCACCGTCTTAGGCCTGGCAACTTGCATGGAATCTGCATCGGAGACGTTCTCGGATTCTGTGACATCATCGTCGTCATCCGGTGAAATAGGCTCTTCGGTTTTCAGACTCTCAGTTATGAATGTCTGGAGAGCGAAAAGATAATCCAGAGCGAAGATAACCTTTGGACTATCTATCGACAAGATAGCAATGAGATTGCGTTCTTCTCCTCCGGAAATAGTGACGCTAGCCATGAATTGCTGAACATCCTTATTCGAAGATGACATGATCTTTCGAAACTTGTTCGTCTCTCTCTTCCTACTGTCCTGGATCGTAAAAGCGTGGATCAAGAATTCTGATTCTAGGGAGCCATCTGTCATCATTCGAAGCTTTACTTTAGTTTCATCCATGGAGAATTTGGATAAGCTTGCGGCTTCAAGGTCACCAACGGGCTCATTCTCCTTAGCTATGATTAGCTCGAGACCAATCGTATTCACATGAAAAGCCAAGTCAAGCTTGGTCCAGCTTTGTGAGTTGGAGCCTAGTTCTGGGCCAAGATCAACCAATTCGTTATTATTGTCATTATCCGTCGACTTTTGTGTTATTTCCTTCGCCTTCTTCGTCGTCGGACTGGATACTTCCTCCACAGCTTGTTGCTCGCTGTCATCTGAGTCCACCATGAAAGCACCTGGAACAGACTTTGCCAGCTCAAGAAGAAATCTCAGTTGCATTTGTGTAATTCGTAAGTTGAAGTCAGACATGTGACCTTCGATCTCCAAATCTGGACGAAGTGCTCCAGAAGTATGTTCGGCATAGGTGACTAAGAAACCCAGATCAACTTTATCAATGAGCTCAAGCTCTTCCGTCTTCTCACCAGGGAAATTGAAGTCAGATGTTAATCGAATGTTCCTGATGCCAGCCGTGAGCTTCATCGCAATGGTCGCATCCTTTGAATCGTCGAGAGGAACGAATTTGTTTTCTGCATAGATCTCTCCAAGATACGCAGTCAACAGATCTCTTTTACCACTGCCAGCATTCATGACACGAGGAAAAACAACGATCGGTGTCTTAATGTTGACATCGAACTTGATACGACTCGTGCTTTGCTGGAGTTGAGAAGCTTGGTTGGCTGCAGCCTGTCTGGCGGCATTGAAAAGAGCTTGCATCTTCCCAAACTTGACCAAAAACTCGATGATCTTACGATAAGGTTCCTCGAGGAAATTGACTTTAATAGACCCTGCGCGCAAGTAGATAGAGGAATCATATCCAGGGTATGAGTTACTTTCAGCATCGAAAGTCTCATATCGGAAATCGGCCAAGTCGTCGCCCTCAATAGCGATCAACTTTCGAAGGTTGGAATCACTGGAGGCTCCTAGGTTGACATCGTCTAGTAAAGATAAATCGCCCAATCTTGCACCAATTCTCATGGTGTTTCCTAATATAAAGATGCCTACATCTGCATGGTTGAATGAAAGTGTAGCTAATCGAATACCATCATTATTGAGTATCAAGCGTATACTCTTCAACTCAACCTTGACACGAACTGATAATTCAGTCTTTATGGGTTGTGGCGCCACCTCTTCTTCAAATGGCGACTCATTTGGCACAGCTAGCAGTTCATCTGTAGTTGCATCTTTAGATTCAGGTAATTGCTGTGGAGCATCTTGATTTGTAAATGTAATCAAGATGAAATCAAGCAAGGTCAACAGTGTCTTGCGAGTAACCACCAAATTGATTGTCGAGACAGAAATATCGACATTTATTTCAACCCCATTATATTTTGGCATGAATTCCGGAGAAGTTCGGTTTACCTTCACCACTTTGACGTTTATGAGAGCAGTTTCGTCCTCGGATTCCATATCCCCAGAAGAGACTATTGACTTGAATTCCGCTGGGGGATTATCAACGTAGTCGTCCATAACCACGGATTGCAGGAAGGTTTCCACAATCAGATCATATGGACGAAGAACAAAATTAACGCCAAAGTTTTCGGCGACCACTTCTACCAAAAGTTGATCTGGCTTCCTCCCTTCTGGATCACTTCTATAAAGTGAGCCCTGAAGACGCTCTACTTCAAACTTGAGCTCGAAGTTCTTTTGTTCCAGCTTTAGCTTATCGCTCTCTTTGCCGCTAGGGGCGTCCTGAAATTCATCGTCATCGTCGTCATCATCGGACGATTCATCTTGAAGGATGATAGCCTCTTGTTTCGAAAAATTAAACGATGTAGATTGTGCCCGGTCTCTTTGTTGCTTCGACGAGGAAGGAGCTCGTATTGACAAATTCGAGGGCCGACGACTCTTCGCTAACGTCTGTGCTGGAAGTTCTTCTGCATAAACATTTGGAATGGCTGCATTTATAATACTCATCAAACTTTTATATTTCTTATCCGAGGCAGAAGCGTGAAGTACAGGAAGGCGACCCGAAACCCTTACTTTTGTCAAATTTGGAGCTTTTGGTATGATTGAAGTTTCCACAATGAAATCGATATTGATTTTCTCGACTACGCGCATCGACTGAGGATCATCTTTTGCCATTACTTGTGCCTTCGTATCCTCGATGGAAGGTCCAATGAGAACCTGGGTATTGGAGAGCTTGACCACGAATCTATCATACATGAGGGACTCCAAGCGTTTGTAGTCCGCGTCGGTATAAACAGTCTTCTGTTTGGATTGAACTTCGCGCATTGTTTCCTCGTCCACGAGTTCACTGTTCACACTAATATGACCGGCATCGAGAATAAGACAAGTCGTTTTCTTCGAGGTTATGTTTTCTGGTACAATGATAAGAGGCGCTTGAAGATCCAATTTGGCATTAATTGTTTTGTGCTCTTCAAGTGCAAATTCAAGACCTGCTCGGGTCTGTTGTCTGAGCCCTTCCACTGTTGCTCCTGCAGATTCCATGAGAGCCCCAATAGACTCCATATGCCGTTCTGGTGGCTTGAAGAATTGGATTATACCCACAAGGAAATGAGGATTCCAAATAATCTCAAGCGGTTTGAGCTTTGCAGTCACTGCAACATCACCAGCATCGTTCAGAGGATTTGTTTCGACTTGGAATTGGAAGAACGGATCAGGGTTGCCCTCCAACTCCTCTTCATCTCGGTTAAGCAGAAGCTTAGCCTTGGGAGTCTCAGGTGCATCTTTGACACGAACGATTTGAGGAAACAGACTTTCAGGCGTTGTCCCATCGTTCACTCTTAGGCCACCAAGGCTCACATCTGCTAACATTGAATCGGGTCGCTGCAAGAATTTTGCTCTGAAAGCATCGAAGTAAAGACTGAGAACTTCAACCGTATTGTCATGTGGATCGCGCTTAAGTGTAAAGCTACCGGTATTGAGTGACGCCTCAATTTGCATTTTAACCGTCTCTTTCGGCAAATCAACTGTTTCCGCAATGGCTGTCTTCTCGTTCCAATCAATAGCATCATACAACTCTTTCCGCTGCTCATCTGTCATAGTCGTTTCTTCATCCTCCTCCTCTTCTGGTGGTTTCGAGCCCCAAGCCCATGCAACCCATCCTTGCTTTTGCTTCGGTGCTGCCTTTTTGATACCAACGTTTTCTTTCTTCAACTGGTTCCTAGCCAAGGATCTCCAGAAGCGCATATCTTCATACTCGAGTTTCCACTCGAGTTTATCCAGTTCTTCGCTCTCGTCTGCTGATAATGGCTCGGCCTGCTTCTTCTTTTTCTTGAAGAGTTCAATGTAACGAATTCGATCATCTCTTCTCTCCTTAAAGTAGGCCCATGACCATCGACGATTACGTTCATGAATCTTACTTAGGATAGCATTGCCAGCAAATTTGAACCACGCTCGAGGATCTTCCTTTGGCCGAACCCCTTTCGGTTGGAATTTCTTATATTCTTGGTGAAGGATGAAGTAATGGAATAAATCAACCATCATCAAAGCGTCCCGATATTGGTTATCGTCGAGAACCACACCAATCTCGTCGAACAACAGTCCTGCCTTCATATGTGGTATTTCTATCTTACCACTTTTGTCGATTTCGAGCTTCATCTGACCACTAACAGGCTTCAGAATGAACTGATGATTGGTTTGTGTTGCATCTTCGCCTCGCACAATCATCTCCTTGAATTTCGTCAACATGTCGTCATGCGATGCTACCTCCTTTGAATCAGGAACCACTGCTTGTCTTCCAGTGCTTAACAGATCTGTATCTGTATTCCAGTACACAGCCAAAGCACCCAGAGTGGCAAGCTTGTGTGTTGTCCCAGATGAATTTTGTATGTATGTTGGTTTCCAATTACCATCCGTACTAATAGCACTGAACTCTTCTAATGTAAGTCCGAGAGCGAATGGGTGACCCGGCGCAGATATCGAGTCTTCATATCGTACATGAATATTCTTGACCGTAATTTGGAGATTGTCGATGATTTTGGTAACCAGACTATCCGTAAAGCTCTGATTCTTCTGCTGTTCTTCCAAACTCATCCCCTCTTGACTTCGGTCCTTCAACATCTCGGCACTATCCAACTTCTCAATCTTAACAGCCTGCCTCCTCCTCTCCTCTTCATCTTCATCCCACTCTGCATCTTCTTTCGGCGATGCAAGCACATAGATATCTTCGATTTCGACTCGTACAGGTTGACCTCGCAGATTCGACCATGGTATCTTCAATGTAAGTTGTCCCAAATGTCCTTCCACCACATTGATAGGTAACTTGAGTTGATCCAACGCCTCTCGTCGTAGCTCCAAATCCCGTAGCTTAACATCTCCCGACCAAATTCCCACTTTCAGTTGTCCAGGATCGAAATTCCGTATGTACATGCCCAGAAATCGATTGAGTAACGATGCAACCAAACCTTCCAACATCTTGAGTCCCTGTTGCCGTCCGTCACCCGGGCCGGGAACCTCTTAGATTAATTTCCTCGAAGAATAGTTGTTGTCATGCGCGACGGCGAATATGTGAAGATTGTCGTGGGAAAAGTAGCTTTGCGATTATTTAATCCATTACTTGTGTATCAGTTCGTTCTTCGTGGTTCGTGGCAGATCACGATTCGCTCTCTTGTATTGATGGTGGTGGTAATAAGGTGGGAGGTATTGTATGAGAGGGGTAAATCACCAATGTCCCACGCGTTTGCGAATATTTTGGATTAAAAGGCAATCGCGAAAGGATGATCAAGAATCAACAATTCAGCAACGATGTGGAACGATATTGAATGTAAGAATTTCGATTTGAGTTGAACATCCATACACTAGTGAGTGAGTGACACGTAAATGCATTCATTCATTCATGAATATAAAACATAAAACCTGAATCCTTCCTTCCTTCCTTCGTTCCTTCGTTCCTTCCCTTTTCTCTTCTTTCCCGCCCTCGAAAATCCTGTCCATCTTACCTACCTAGTAGGTACAGTATTTTTAATTGGTGCGCAGAGTCAACCCACCACCCATTGACCGACCGACCTTGCATTCTTTATGGTGGAGCTTCCAAGCAAGGTTGGTTCTATTGATGATGACGTAGTATCATTATTATTTTGTATCTCGCTTTCTTTCCTCTCACCTCACCTGGGCACAACTGAGATGATCTTAACTATTACGAAACTATTTTGGGATAAGAACTATCAATACTTCGTACTTCGTACATACAATCGGATAGATATGTAATTGTTCCACACAAAACTCAATATTGCCCGGTTTGTTCTTCTCCATCTTTTAAGTTAACCTAGGTACTAGTTGGACTACAAGTACAAGTATTCAAACAATTCAATTGTTCTTTCCATTCCTTCCTTCTTTCCAATTTTCTTTCATACCACTCACGATACCCCCTTCCCCCTTCCTATTCCATTGAATTTGAGATTGAAAGACCTCACGATACCCATTCCTATTCATTGATACCATTGATCTCTTGTACAATCCCAAAATCTCAAAAGTAAACATCGCGGGGCAAGGTCACATCCAGCCAAAAACCATGCTTCGCACAACAGCTACCCGCTCTCTTCTAAAGAGCTTCACCAAACTTCCCACCTCCCGAGCAAGCTATTCTCAAACCACCTCAGCCCTCAAAAACTTCCCACCCCTTCGCACATCAATTTCCAAAAGACCTTCCACACTCCCCTCCTCTTCCCGCCTCTTCTATGCAACCAAATCCAAACCTCCATACGTACCAGATCAAATAAACTTCAAAGAAGAAGCTGCCATCAAAAAACAAACCATCGAACCACATCCCGAATCAGTATCTTCGGCCTCTTCCGTCCGTCCTGTATTTGAAGAACATCCACATCAAGAAAGTCATGGATCGGTAAAAGATGATCTGGAGACTATTAAGGAAACATTTGCTCTCAGAGAGGTTCCAAAGGAATCTTTAATAATCGGTGCTGCGGGTGTCTTACCTTATGCGGCTACATCGGCTTCGACAGTGTACTTGGCTTATGATATTAATCATGCTCATGCTACTGGACAAGGCATTTTATTTTCACCCGAGACAGCTCATCAATTATTGGATTATATTACACCTATCCAAGTTGGATATGGTGCTGTTGTAAGTTACAATACCTGACCCCAAATCATCAAAGACATACTCATCCCCTAAAAGATCATATCCTTCCTCGGCGCTATCCACTGGGGTCTCGAATATGCAGGCTATGGCGGATATCACAGCTACCGTCGTTACATGATCGGTGTCATCGCCCCAGCAGTCGCATGGCCTACTATCCTGATGCCCATTGAATATGCGCTCATTACCCAATTCACCGCTTTCACATTCCTATACTTTGCCGATGCGCGAGCGACGGTTAGAGGATGGTGTCCTCCTTGGTATAGCACATATAGATTTGTGTTAACATTTATTGTGGGAGCGGCAATTGTGGCAAGTTTGGTAGGCAGGGGAAGGATTGTTAGTCATGATAGACAATTGAAGAGTTCGGTTGATTATATTAAGGAGGATAGGGATGGACAGTGGATTGCGTTGGAACAAGAGGAGAAGATGAGAAGGGCGAAGTTGGCTGAAGAGGAGAAGGCTGAGGAGGAGGATGAGGAGGCGGATGATGAATCTGGAGATGAGGAGAGCGAGGATGATGAGAAGAAGGAGGACAAAAAAGAAGAGAAGAAAGACGACAAGGAGAAGAAATAAACTCCTACCCTGTTACTATTTGTACATACTTACATTACCCTTCATTAAATCTATCCGATAATATTTTACATTACTTCCAATTTCAATTTCAATTCACCACAAAACTATTTTCTTCCCAAACCCAAACCCATCTTGATCCCTCAATATCGCACCCTATCTCCACCTTCACCTACGCTTACATGTACACGTACATGTATATACTACACCATAAGTTTATATATGTAAGCTTACATACTCATTTTCTTTCAACGAGAAAACAACACTAATGCCAGTGCCATTGCATAAAAGACTCGAGACCTCGTATCGAAATGTCTCGACAGTTTGAATTGGATGCTCGGGGAGGCGCTCGCTTCCTAGACTTGCGTGGAACTGAACGGCGGGGTTTCTTGTATACCTATGTTTATGATATATTATATATATGGATGGGGGTGTGGGGATGGTTGGGGAGGGTTGGGGTT
>NGKI01000002.1:2810083-2828182 GCA_002162615.1 Myriosclerotinia duriaeana
GACGTACGATTACCGAGATGACCACAAGAGAAGGTCGGCATATCCGGATCAACTGAATACGGATCCGATTCTACTCGATTTGATCAGCGAGAGCCAGGCCGGTAGTATAAGAAGGGATTTCTTGCGGCAAATGCATTTTGTTTCCTCGAAGGTGATGCGGTATAGCTGCATAACAGGACGGCCGGGGACGATGATTCGTATAATTAAAATCGAGGTTTTTGTGACCAGGAAGGTTAACCTTGAAGCATACCCTATTCACAATTATCTTTTCCGACGATGGAGAGAAAATGTGCGCTCGATCCATTCCCGTGGTCGACGTCGAAAGTTTCCTGGACTTCTCTGAACTACGGGGGGTGGGAGCATCAGTATCTTGTGTGCTTAGATTGCTTTGGCTCAAAATCGCCACAAACCTGCGATGAACAGCAGTGAGTTGATCACGAGATCTTTCCATCACTTGATGGGAGATGGGATTGTTCGAAGTTTCACAAATCTGGAGGTCCGAAAGTGACTACTCTTCTCATCAAGCTGGTTCAAAGGCAAGCTGAGGTATTCGAGCTAGGCCTTTAGTAAAGGTCCTCTTGATTGTGTGTACGGAGGGTAACTTGTCAATATGAAGAGAAATGGCAAAGTGGTGCATCACCATGTCGTCAATTTCTAGACCATGACACTGAAAACATATAGGGCGTGTCCTGGAACCTTGGAAATTAATATGGTGTCCAAAGATTAGAGTCACAAGCTTGACTCGGTTTATTGATTGTGTGATTGTGGCAGTAACTGAACTACCTCTCGTGTCTAGGCACTCTACATGGAATGGAAAGTTTCGTTATCGTTTATTTCCAGCACTGTTTTTATCCTTCGAGGCTAGTTGAAGACCCATGAATTGGGTTTAAGGTTAAATACCTCACCAGTGCGCTCCTTGCTGCTCACGCCAAATCGCGAATATTGACAGGAATGTTCTGAAAATCCCATACGTTTGTCACCTTGATATCCTTCCCCCCAGTGTCTCGTTCATTTTCCTGGGCCAGGTGATCATTATTCTTCTAGGTGTAGATTGCTGACCTGCCGATTACGAACATTCTTTTAGACGGTTGAAATCATCAAGGCGATGAGAATCAAGAGTTTGATTGCCCGTTGTTGGTTTACTTTGTGAAGGCTGTCCCCACGATCTGAATTTTTTTTTTCGCGTACTGTTGTTTCGAGTGCTTGAGTTCCAGGTAGAGCGCAGTGTTAATCCCAGATTCCGGAATGTCTCTGCCCCGAAGAGCTTCTGCAAAGCTGGCCGCATTGCTATGAGACAGGCGTTAATCATAATCTTACCAAAAGTTGGTTCAAGTACTGCCCAAAGGGCCAAAGGATATACTGAACGTAATATCAGTAAAATCGAGGAATAGTACTGAGTTGATGCGGAGAATTGTAAGTACGCAGATACTAATGAGTATATCAGCATGATAGCGCAGGGAAATGTATGTGAGCTCATATTGCACCGAGTCCGAACATAACAGATAAACTTATCTTCCTGGATAGTGGCATCTGCAGTCCCCATAAAAGGAGCATCGAAAGTGCGACGATGCAGGTGTCAATCAAAAAAATTGATGATTCCTATACACAGATATGCTTTACTCTGGCCACCGCAATATCCTGAACCAAAGTCATCCCAGTTCAGCGCAACAGGAATGCAGATGAGGAAATCGACAAGTATGGTCATGCCCATATTCGCGGTAGAAAGACCCATTAGGATAAAGCACAGAATTCTGAACGGTCTTACAATCAAAATCGTAAGGCACAGATGAAGGATCGAGATTTTGACGGCGCAGTTGGCAGCTGCCCATAGCAACTGCCCAGTAAAAAAGACATGAGATGGTTAGCACATAAACATTTCTTGCGAATACTGGGACTCACTCTACTCCAAACCGAGAGCTGTTTCAGCCCAAGGAATTTGGAATGCTGGCATTCTCCGCCCATATACACAGCTGTTGAATGTTAAACTGCTCGCATGCACATGCATAACACCTAATCTGCATACACGGTGAGAGGTTTAGCCCCCAGATTCACTGTGCCCCTCTCGAATCCCTGCACGCATTTCTCAAGTTTCCAAGGTACCTGCTTGGTCTCATTGAATGAACGGTTCTCTCCTTTGTACTTATATGAGCTTTCAAATCCTCTTCAGGGCAAATGAAAATCATACTCCCAAGACTCGCCACTTCCAGAAAGACCTCGTCAGAAATTCCATTTTCCACATTTCACCATGGCTGAAAACACAATCGCTTTTGACTTCATCGTCATTGGAGGTGGAACTTCAGGGTTTGTTGTTGCCAACCGTTTGTCAGATGATCCCAAAGTGCATGTGTTGGTCCTTGAGGCTGGCAAAAAACTACCTTGGAGATCCGAGAATTAACATGCCTGCTGGTTGGCCTGCACTCTTAGAGACAGAAGTGGATTGGAATTTCGTAACTACACCACAGGTAAGTTGATTCCTGTTTCATCTAATGCCGTCCTAATGAATCGCGACCATAGGAGTCACTTGATGGAAGAGTTATGGGTATTTCCCAAGGGCGGGCGCTGGGCGGGTCCAGTGCAATCAATGCGTCTGTCTTCATGATGCCCTCGCAAGCGGGTATAATGCATAGGCATCCTCAGGAAACTCCGGATGGGATTGGAAAGCTTTAGCACCATAATTTCGCAAATTTCATACTTTCACCAGACCATCCGAGGCCGATGTGGAACATCTTGGACTCAAAGACAATTATTCTGCAAATCAGCCGTCTTCTGGTCCAATTCAAGCCTCATTCCCAGTCGCTCCTGAGAATCCATTTCCAAAAGTATGGAACGAAACTTTTAAGAGCCTTGGCTATGGATTCAGTGGCGATGTATCTAAAGGTACTGCATTTGGACCATACTCCAATCTTGCTACCATCGACCCAAAGTCTCGATAACGCAGCTATGCAGCGCGCGCTTACTACGAACCTGTCATTCATCGAACCAACCTGGTTGTGCTTATTGAAGCCATTGTCAATAAAATCATTCTGGAAGGAGAGTCGCTACCATTGATAGCAGTGGGTGTTGAGTTTCTCCACGAGGGAAGGCTTCAAACGCTAAAGGCTTCAAAAGAAGTCATCCTCGCTGCTGGTGCGCTCCAATCTCCTAAGATCTTGGAGCTCTCTGGTGTCGGATCTCCTGAAATTCTGCATAAGCATGGAATAACTGTGCGTATTGAAAATCCCAATGTGGGAGAAAATCTCCAGGACCATATCATCAGCGGGGTTAGCTTCGAGGTCAGTGATGGAGTTGAAACAATTGATGACCTCGGCCGTGGAAAACAAGAAGCTTTGGGTAAAGCTATGACCGAGTATATGACCTGGCAGTCTGGGCCATTTGGTCGTGCTGCTGTCATGTCTACATCATTCGCACCTGTTGATGACTTCCAAACAAAGGAGGGTCGAGGTGAGCTAGAACAATTGCTGGAAGTATACCCAGCATCTGCGAGGGATCGTCCTCACCACGAATTTGTCCGCTCCCTTCTCAAGAACCGAGAGGATGGCAATGGGATGATATTTATGTACACTGCTCAAGGAAACTTTGGGGCCAACTTTCCAAAGGAGCTCGTTCTGGCTGATATGCCAGAGAATTTTGTCACAAATCAGTGCGATGCTATTAGATCCTCTTAGCACTGGATACGTATACATCTCTTCTGGAACTCATACTGACGCTCCCGAAATGGATTTCAAGTATCTCAGTAATCCCCTCGATCTTGAAGCGCTGGCTCGTCATCTCCGTTTCATCAATAAGCTAGCAGCAACTGAGCCACTTGCTCCATTACTCAAAACCAACGGAAAATGCAACAGGCTCTATACACCCTGGAATAACCTAGACGAGGTGAAAGAATACGTCAAGAAAACGTGAATGTCAAACTGGCATCCTGTTGGAACGTGTTCGATGTTACCAGAGAATAATGGAGGTGTGGTTGATAAGAATTTGATCGTGTACGGCACCAGCAACTTGCGTGTGGTAGATGCAAGTATTATGCCAGTACTGCCCAGAAGTAACACTCCAACTGTTGTTTATGCTGTTGCTGAAAGAGCCGCGGACATTATCAAGGGTGTGAACTGATCTCAGCATTCTTCAAATTCATTATCCCTTTGGGATCTCAAGAATTTTTTTCCTTATTAGTTTCTGTCAATACAATCTTCTCCT
This sequence comes from Myriosclerotinia duriaeana, assembly GCA_002162615.1. NCBI lineage: Eukaryota > Fungi > Ascomycota > Leotiomycetes > Helotiales > Sclerotiniaceae > Myriosclerotinia > Myriosclerotinia duriaeana. Next base: position 2,814,275 of record NGKI01000002.1, read on the forward strand.
TTCAAATACAGATTTCTCTGTCCAAATCCCCCCGCGTGATATGCGTGATATCTTGATGCCAATTGTTGACGCTCTACTACTACGGATAATTCCTGTCTCGAGACTGTTATTTCATGGGAGCGGTCCCTTGATAGGCTTGGTTGAATTCTGAAATTAGAACAATAATGAATTGAATTTTCATATTACTTTGATTTACCTTCAAACTATTTGTTATTTGTAGATTTTGTTAGTTCTTATGTGTTAGAGACTCCATGAGATTGCCATTAATAACATCGATGGCCCATATAAGAAAACATAAATAACCACCAGCGTTGATCAGATTCCGAAGAACAAAACTGGCCTCCGATCCACCTTGATTGTTATACCAATAGTCGAGAAATATAAGACCAATGCACTGGGTACAGGCCACCTAGAAATAGACTGGCAATGATTGAAATGAGGTAGTAGATGCGCATCATTATTGCAGCTGTCTCTGGTGTCAATAATTTGGCCGGCAGAGGGCGCCATGGTTTGTTGGCGAATCCTCCCGGATGGAGTGGGGTTTTTTTTAATTATTGAGGTTGAATGGAAGGAGGTGGAGCCATATCCATACGCAAGCAAGAGGAGTTTGTGAATAGGCATATGTGACGGTTAGGTGTGAGGTTGTGGGGGAAAGTGGTCTGGAAAGACCACCACAAAGCCCAAATATAGTGTTTGGTATAACTATAGTCTTGAAGTCACTGGCAGTGAAGAGGTAATTGATGTATATGTATTTAAAGATGACTCGGCTTGAAGATAGACCTTTGACCTATATCATATCAGCATTCTGTCTTCACGTAGAATTTCAGAGCGATCAAGCTTTTTATAAGATCTCTCTATATTCGAAAAGCTTTATGATGAGTATAGTTGGTATAAAGCAAAATTCGTAATTTTTAGTTTTTTTTTTTGAAAATTATCCCCAGTTCTATGAAAGACAGAGACGAATGGTTGACTGAGTGGTTGCGGGCATGGAAAAGATCCCCACCAAATCTTCGCTTCAGGATGACCCCCTTTTCCGAAAACTCTGTCCACGCAGCCCCTCTTTCTTTGGAAGAAAGACAAGTAAAAGAACAAAATAATGTGGGCATAGCAAAACACCCTCACAAATTCTACGCCGCATCATGGCATTAGTGATTGAAGGCATCGGCACCTTGCGTTCAGCAACACACCTCACACACCTCACACACCTCACACAAAAAATGTTCTCGCCCTTCGTGCTCTAGAGTCTCAATCTGATTTTTCATAAATTCCCGCGGCAAAATCATACAGTAAGCACGAAGCTTAAACAAACATATAATTGCATAGCTCCCAGTTCTCACCCCGGCGGTTTGAACTTTGAGTCGGACGTGGCGTAATTGTAGGTCCAAAAATGCAACCCAACTTGGGTGAAGGATTTCCAGTTTTGCTCTCACCGAACTTGCCCAGTTCCATGGCCATGAATTCCATAGAAAGACTACGCCGCGCATTTTCCTGCATGCCGTGGGGAAAAGGCTGTATGAGCTTGTAATCCACCCGGATCCAAGCACAGCCGTGCACCATATATACCCAGAAGTAGAGCAATATCGAACAAGTGATGTGTTTGAGCGTCATCCCAGCAAGCCGACTCTTGGGAAATTCTTCGGTAGAGTTGATGACATTCTCGTCATGTCGAATGGCCAGACGCTGAACCCAATCCCTATGGAAAGCCCTCTTACAAGATAAAGAGGAAATCGCAGCGGTGGTTGTGATTGGGCAGGGCAGAGCACAAGCGGCACTTCTCATCGAACCTCGAGAGCAGTCTGATTCGCAGCAGTCAGAACGTCTTGTCGATCATATCTGGCCGAATATCCAGCAGATGAACAATAAATTCACCTGCATATGCTCGAATGATGCTTTCAAAGATCATCATAGCATCGAAAGCATTTCCCAGATCTGCAAAAGGAACGATTCTTTGCCGGCAGACAGTTGCTCTTTATCAACAAGAGATTGAAAATATCTACGAAGGCGAGGTTACAAAGCTCAACCTCAATGACTTAGTTTTAGATTCTGAGAGTGATTTAGAAGGAGTCACGAGCTTTGTCATAGCGAACTTGGATCTAATTCTTCTTGGTGCAAACATTCCTCTGGACGATGACCTCTTTACGGCTGGCCTAGATTCTTTGAAAGCAGTCGAGTTGCTGCAGAATCTGCAATACTGCGTCACACTCAAAGCATGCAATCTTCCTATCGACATCATCTGGAATAACCCAACAATCCGTGCTCTCTCTCTCGCCCTGTACGATTCTATGCACACAAGGGGCTCAAAAGCTGATCCTGAAAAAATCTCCTCTGTTGCAAAGATAGCCGCAATGGTCCAAAAATACACTGCCGGGCTGGCTCCAACCAAGCAAACACTGCCTGGTCCCTTGAAAGGTACCTTACAAGTCGTTTTGACCGGCTCTGCAGGGGCAATCGGAGTTCGGGTCTTGCAAACCCTTCTCAACGACCATCTAGTATCAAAGATATACTGCCTAGATCGATCACCCGATGCTAGAACTAGGGTATCTCAAAGTCTTCGAGGTAGCCTATATGATGAGGCCAAACTCGAGCTTTTACAGGTGGATCTCACCAAACAATATTTCAACCTCACGCCAGCCGAATATACCAAACTTACTGAAACCGTGGACATCACGATTCATAGTGCCTGGAGAGCAGACTTCATCCCTGATACTCGATTCATTCGATCCACTCGTACGTGGAGTTCGAGCTTTGATTGATTTCAGCATCACAACAAAGCGCCGCCCTCGACTAGTCAGACTTTCATGATAAAAACGACTCGGAAGCACTCATTGCCGAATCAATGCTCGAGTAGGAAGAGACTGCCGTAGGTCTAGGATACGGGGAATCGAAATACCTTTCCGAGCGGATTCTGGCGGCTGCATCTGAGCGCTGCAATTTACCGGTTATGGTTCTTCGCATCGGCCAAACTGCTGGACCAATAAATGGACCTGGATTCTGGCCATTGCAAGAATGGGTTCCATCTTTGATTCAGACTTCTGAAGCGCTTTCCATCCTCCCCTTGGCAGATTTTGAAATAGATTGGATCCCTATTGACACTTTGGCAAAAAGTATTCTTGAGATTTCTCCGAACAAAGAACTGCATATTAGCCCTAATAACTATTCATCATCCCATGAACCCTGCATCCAACAAATAGAAGAACTCCTTCACCCACGCCATTCAAGACGCTTGGGGTGGTGAGCAGCACATGCAACTCGACACTTTCGCAGAACGGGTTTGGCAATTAAAACACCAAAATAACGCTGATCCATCCGAGACTGAGAGGTCGTCTATATAATAACAGTATGCCCGCCTTGAGAATGCTTGGTTTCTTGCGTGGGTTGATACAAAGTGGAAGTGGGCGTGCAGTGGGTTGAGACGACCAGAGCCATTCGGGCGAGCGAAAGTGTACCTACTGTAGGTAGCGCGATTGGGTCCTATTCGGGAAGAGTGGATACGATTTTGGCTCCGGCAGTTGCATGAGGCAGGAGGTTTGTTGTAAACACTCGTTTTGCTATTCGGGCCAACAAATAAAATTTGTGCATTATGAACGTCGTAAGGAGGAGTAGTCTTATGAGCTGGAGAAAGGGGGGATGATATGGATCGTATTATGATAATTAAATATTCTGTTCATCTTTCTGAAAGCTAAGAATCTCACCATATTTCCACATAATAAAAACGCGGGCTCTGCTATCTGCTATCTATTGTGACATAAATCCTGCGTTTCATTTAGGTCTTACGATCTGTCTGTCGTCGCAACATACACGTGGAAGCCTGACTAAGCTCGTTCGAATGTGGCTCTTATTCTTGTTCCTCCTCATAAGTTAGAGTGCGTAAAAGTCTGGATTCTTAGACGACCTAGATAGATATAAGTATTCCACTTTTTGGAGAGGTTTAAGTGGTTGTATGTAGCTGGCTCTTTCAGACGGGCTGAATTTTTCATATAGGTTGATTCTCTTGAGTGATACGAATCTCTTATGTGAATTCAATCTTATAGATGGACTCAATGTTCCAAATGGGTAAATGCTAGGATTCTTTTAGTGAAATCAAATACATACTCGCAAGTACCACGGGTACTTGCCACAACAGCAAACTCCGCCCTATGGACCCTACCCCTCTTTCTCAAATCTCTATGGAACAATAACATGAACCATATATGTCTATAAAAGCAAAGGATCTACACCGACCGGATTGTGCTCCTGATATTACTTCAGCAGCAAATTCAATAGTCGTTCCCGGTCCTCAACTGTAAGTTCATGCGATGCTCTCTACATCTCTGAAATGTTGAATGAGATATAGGCAGAGGAAACTTAAGAATGCAAGAGGTGGGAGATGAGAAAGGGGTAAGATTTATCGAGGTAAAGTGAATCTTGGAGTAAGGTAAGAGAAGAATACAAAAAGGGTATCTAGTCCTTAAAAGGGCGACAATCTGCAGAAATTTTACAAGCTTTGTTGCCCGTCGGATTTCTATAATTTGTGTAAAACCCCAGATTTAATGTTTTGAATGATTATTCTCTGCGGAGCCAAAAGTTCCTGATGCCGCTGAACCTGCTTCAATGCTTCATGACATATGCAAAGGCTCAAGCTCTGGCTAAAGGTGGAATCTTTTGGAGAGAGGACAGAAGGGGGAAGGGAAGTTCTACAGCCAATGGCGCACTCAGTTGAGACATCGAGTTTTCCACTGTACCTAGCATCCTTAAAGTTCGAGTAAGGTTACCAAGTTGAAGAACAAACGAAAGAACAATGCGACTTCAACCTTGAACATCGTTTGGGATATTTCAAGGTATAAGATGCTTGATTTTCTTCGCCTCGCATACACTTGTATTAAAATCTAGTATGCAAAATTAAATGTTATGCCTTCCGCTTGGCTAAAAATGCCTTGGAGCTCAATTTAAAAGTATAGTATGGACAACGAATCCTAACAACACTTCACCAATCTAAGAGTGAAAACATGCCTTGAGAATAGGACGCATAAGATACGCGCACTTGCGGACTAATCCGTCCGTTACCAGAAAAGAAGTCACAGTCGAGCCATTCAGGAAAGTGAATGTCGTAAAGAGTAGCTGAGGAGCTAGCTGAATACCTGAGACAAACAAACGAGGAGGCTTGCAGGATGGGGACGAGTAAAGACAAGGGCCATATAAAACCAACAACCTCCAACAACCTCTTCCCAACTCCCTCCACGGAAGGCCACATCCAGAACATCGTCTCTACTCCGCCGGAGTTCCAGATCTCCATGCGGATTAAGATGACCATTGACATTTCCCAACATTGGCTGTGTTCTAGAGTAGATACAAAAAGGAATCAGAAAAAAGACGTAGGCTGTTGAGCCTGCCACGTTATCATAGGCCGCAAAGGTTTCAGATTTGAGCTGGCAAGAACCTAGACATGTCGACTAAGAGATCGTAATAGTAATAACATACATTAATACATATCGCGATAGATATCCAAATGTATATGTATGCCAGACCCGCTTCACTTAAGGCATTGCTATCTGCACGTCATGGCAGCGTCAAACAAGGATCGCCCCTCGATAGCATCTGAACTTTCCCAAAACTTACGGAGTGAGCGAAATAGCCTTTTTTAGAAAATCTGGGGAAAGGAGATGCCATCCGAGTTGGTAAAGTTAATCTCATAAATGCACTTGCATCCGATCGATAGCATGAATAATTTGGAATTCCGAATTAGACGACGGTAATTTATTCCTAGTCGCAGTACAATCAGTCAATTCTAGCCCATCCCAATTGTTCAACCCCCCGTACCGAAGTTCGTCTTCACACCAACCCCCGTTCTAGGTGTTTTATTTTGTCCGAACTGTCTAGAGCGGGCGATGCAAGAGCATATTTCCTTCTTTTCTCTTGTCCATCCCGAACTAGATTTTGAAGACCGCGATCATTATTGTAAGTTATGTAACAAACAGCCCGATAGGTTAACCTAATGCATACCCCGCGAGCCCAAGAAACACAAGGATGATTTGCCCGGGGCATACTCAATAGATGCCGCCCGTTAGGCCGGGATTGGTCTGTGAGGTTTAGGTTACTTATTAGGTATCTTGCTCATCCACTCCAGTCACCAGCCTTGAAGTCTAAAAGCCTGAAAGCCTTAAACTATTCAGCTATTATTCAACTAAACTCATCCTGCTCATCAGAGTCATGACACCGACACCGTATAGAAAAGTTGGGCAGCCACTTAAAGCTTGAGCTCAATACTGGTATCAGCTTTGACCGAGTATAATACGATATTAATAGGATAGGTAAAGGGAAGGAAGCATAATAAAGCATAAATTGAACAACATCTTTATTGAATTAACTGTTCATAGTCTTACATACCTACCTACGTATCATCCATCATATCTTCATGCAATATTACCAAACCTCGCCGTCTAGACTTACTTAGTCATGGTAATAAGAAATGATTATTCACACCGAAAGAATCTTTAAAAAAAGCTCGACCAGTCATGACGTCGAGGTTCATGTTGAAGATTAATGCAAAGGAGATGGAAATTGGTATGTTCATGGACAACCTTGGAAGCCAGTGAGGTGAGTGATGGTATCATGCTCAGGCCAAGGTTTAATTGGATGGATAGATGCATCCTGGATTCCTGGTGATATGAAACTATCACCATCATCACATCGATCACATCGATCACATCGATTCCCTGGCAACAACTTATGATTCGACTCATTATTCGAGACTGAAGGTAAATTGTTTTTCGTACACTGGGAAATCTTCGGGAAATACAATGACCTTACTATTCTTCTTCAATGTTTTGAGAAATTCAAATTGGCGTGTTATTTGCGGATCTCTGCGAACATATGTTGTGTTGTGTGGTGTGATATGTGCGCATGCATTTTTTTGTACTGTATCGGATTCGTATGTAGGATCTTGCAGCAGCAGCAGCAGCTTAGAGTATGCAAAAGGATGAAGTGTCGGAGTGAGTCGGAGTCGACGGAGCATCTTGAATTCTTATACAATACAATATTCATGGCCTCAATTTTCTCGTCGCTGTGACTCAATATCTGACAGGTAAGCTTACCAAGTGTTCTACTGTCCAGTCTGTGTAACTGTATGTAGGTATGTAGGTATGTAGGTATTATTATTAATCAACTTCCTACTGTATGAGAACATTTGTATGATGAAGATCATCTGCATGGGTTTCATTTTTAATCGTGACCACTTTTGTGGATATCAAAAAAAAAACCTCAAAAAGCTTGTTCGGTGGTGTCATAAGAAAAATCATGTTGTTTCTTGACTTCCCCTCATTATTCAAAATATCTCACTCATTTGCCGAACATGCATCAAATCGTCCTGCATTCTTGGCTCCCCTCCCGTGGTTCCCGTCGTCTTCAAACCACCCACACACCCACACACCCACACACCCATCCAAAATTAAGATTTGGATTGTTCATCACTACAATATCTGACTCCTTGGTCACTCCTTGAATAACTTCTTGGTCACCTCGATTGAGTACCTACTAGTAGACCGTTGGGCTGGCTGACTCACTTTGCCTATTAAGTGTAACATCCTTAAACAGTCTAACCGCTGACAACCTGGAACCCAAACAGCTTCCCGCGACAATAATCCTCCCCCTCCCCCCAATTTGCCCAAAGCCCAAAGCCTAGATGGTCTACATGATTGAATAACCTGAGTCATTTCATATGCCTATCCGCATCTGTTGTCATACGCTTTTGGTTGGTGCGCCTGGTGATCATTGGTTAACAAAATAATAAGTTATAATCCATACTCCGGCATTTGCTATCGCTTTCATGCAATCAAATGAGAGAAATAATTGAGGCGGTGATCATCAATGTACCATAAAAAGCTCGGGACTTTCGGGAGTGGATACGCAATCAAAAATTTCTCTCAGACATATAAAGGTTATGTGTTAGCCATGGTAATTTTTCCGATTCCAACTTTGGAACATGCTTTTGGCTTTCCCAAATATTACACCATCTCGTAACGTACTACCATCGTTCCTAAATCTCTTCACCATCACGATCAAGCGGACTCAATATCGTTCAATCATGTCTTCCACACAATCTTCACGAGAAGGAAGCTGTGAAAGCGAAGCTCGCAGCACACCATCAACACCTGGAACTGAGACTCGAAGCTCTTCATCCCTCGCACAAAATATGAATGGACTTTCGGATATTATGAGATCACGGGTTTTGGCGAGTCCAAAAGAGACCGACGCCGAATGTTGGGCAAGAATGTTAGCATTGCAAAAGGAATATCATTGTTACCAATCCGCAAGAATGGAAGCTGCTGTAGAGGCATTGGAAAATGGCTGGCTCATTGAGGAAGTTCCAAGACGTCAGTATAATCTTGAAGTGAAATGAGACATAAGCTCACATAAACACAGCATCTCGACTTTGCTTGGACCTTATCAACGATGGGTTAAAAGCTCAAATTCAAAGATTCGACCTTGTCCAAGGAGACCTGATCCAATAGAAAGGGTTGCTGATTGCGTCGCGGTGTCTGTGTCTGTGTCTGATAGGATGGACGACGTTGAACATCAGAGACGCAGTGGACGAAAACGCTGGATTATGGGTTACATTCAATAGCCACTTTGAGGACCAAGGGATATTGGTGTTTTAGCGTTGGCGTTATGGCGTGGGTAAATTTGGATATGGATTCAGACGATATTGGATGGAAATCGATACCCATGGTTTTGATATTTTGCGTCCTGAATGGGTTATTGTTAATCATGGATGGGGGATAATTATACCAGATTGGGAGAGTGTTACGTTGGAAGTTATTCGTCACACAACATACAGTTGTCGATGCTAAATATATCAATCATATAAGAAATATACGAGAAATATCCAAAATTGTATGCACTCGAAAATGAATCTAGCAGGTACAGACATTACCTACCTAGGTAGGTAATGAGATGAAATGGGAAGGCATATTGTACTCTGTCACGTGAAATAAATATGCGACAGCAAAGAAGTTCATTTCATAGAAAAACAAATTAATAGGGGGAAAAAAATCTTCAATATTTCTATGAAAGGAAAGGAGAAGAATTATTTGCACAAACATATCTTTTCTCATATATCATATAAATATTCTTTTGTGGAGATTGAAAGGGGTGCAAGCATTCAAATTCTACTCGAATGACATTCAACATTTTTCCATCTCCATCCATCCCCATCTCCACATCCTGATCCGAATTGCGAGTATGAATGCATGTAACGAGGGGCTGCAAACTATTATTTGGTCCTCAAGGGAAATTGAAATATCAATATTAGGTCGCCGCCATAGTTCAGGTTCCCGTCTCCTTAATACAAATTAGCTGCGGCTGGTCGCATATCTTCCAACAAACCTCCCGTGGTACACAACCGAGCGTTCTTTGACTATTGTACGACTTGTGTCTGGTCTTGTTCCGAGTAGTCGAGGTTGTATATTCCCCAGACAATGTTTCTTTATGCTCAAGGCCCTTTCTGACAATACTCCAGTACCGACATGATGAGCCGAATTTTTAAAGTTGAGTCCAATGGATTTGACTTTAACGACCATGATGATGCCGGTCTCTCATTGACCTCAGACCTGAGGTTTTGTAACCTATCAAGAAGCTCGGTCAACAAACATATCTACTAGGTATCTATCGTGGGGTATCACAAAAAACATCCGAAGATATGTAGGGCCTCGGTTCGGTACGTGGAACAGTACCCACGAATGGATCTTTAGCCTGACCTGATCAGTCCAACAGAGAATGGAGAATGGAATATAGTATAGGGAGAAGTTTGATATCCTATGATTTGAATCAAATTACACTACTAGGGTATGGTTATGTCTCCATGGCAGCAGCAATGAGCTTGAAAAACATCATGCTACTCAGCCCTGCGACTCCGAGATCACCTATTGTGGAAGCCCTCCCTTGCGAGAGTGTTATGATCGACCATGTTTCTGTGCTCCCCACCATATCCAAGAACATTTGCTCAAAGCTTAACCTTATCGTGACCTCGGGACCATCTGCACAAAAATTGAAGCAGACATATTTCAGGGCTATTTGAACAAATCAGACACGAGACGCCCGCCTAAAAGAACACCAAAACAGAGATGCTTCCAGACTCTCTTGAAGTATCTTTCAATAGTTTGAAGAGGAGAGGGTGCACAACGATTCCATTTCGCAAAATACAGCTAATGGATGGCAGGCGGAGGATTTGTTAGAAGACTGCCAATCATATACTCCGCATGCAATGAAGCATCCTCCAGCAGCATGGCATTGTCACTGTCCTGTAGATAACCGCAGAAGCGCCTCGTGGCAAATTGATCTCAACTACGATCTCTACACATAAAGGAGCGCGTCTTGTATTTCTTCAACCCTGCCGAGAAGATGATACAGCTCATTTCCAAGTCATACCCAAAAATGATCTATCACATCAACGCCGATATCTGGAAACCGTTCTTGCCTTCTTGATGATTCATGCTTGCAAATGTCATCTGTCGCTACATACAACATTGTTTTTGTCCAAACAAACTGCCAGCCCGGGCCCCTCCGACTACCCAGGTAACGAAAAACAATTCAATCACACGATACTGCACAAACCAAGATACAAAAGAAGACCTAAGATCGCCTCGGTGGTTTCTCTCTACACAAACAAGGCTTGTCTCACTTCACATCTTCTGTCGATAAGGAGCCTCGTCATCACGCTATCTATACCTTAGCAGCCGAACAAGATTGCAAGGATAGCGATAAAGCTATTGCAGGTGCTTACTCTTTTCGACAAATTCGATATCAAGCAGCAGTTCATGCAATTTAAGGTTGCATTTAATACTCTTGAATCCACTAAATCTTCTCCAGAACTTTCTGTCTCACCCAAACGATCAATGAAAAGTGGAATGCATGCTTGTTAACTAGGGGATCCCTCATGTTTTCGTCCCTCGCCATCCCATCCTCCATCCCGCTTTGGCACCGTTTCCAATAAATTATATCCAGCTTGTTATCACTGACTTGCCATCGACCAATCATAGCAATCTTATCTCCGCACTCCATCCATAACGATCTGCATATTCTTTCTAGAAATTCCAGCTATGGAGTACAGAAGAAGTTCCATGGTTATGAACCGAAAACAACAAGCTAGTACAAACTCTCAGATATATGCTAGCTTCGCCGGTGCTGGTGTCCCCCGGACCTCAAATGGAATTTTGGACGATATGCCTACGATGTGGTGGGATGAGGAAAGGATTCAAGCTACGGTTACACGCCAATTTGTGTCATCAAAATTACGTCCAGACGAGCAAGAACGTCTAGATGAGCCATTGGGTTTCGGTGATGGCTTGACCGATGACACGTATATGGAATGGATTGAGGAGAAGGCCAAGAAAATATTCTTGATATTGGTGGAATTGGGTGTACCAGATCAAATATTTGGAGTCATTGATGATTCTTGGGGCGACGATGATTTACCAATACCCATGGACCAAGTTGAGAGACTGCAATTGACCTACGACAGGAATGAAAAACTAGAGAAGAAGTTTTTCCAGCGCCAGTTCAACTACCTACTAAGATATATTGCTAAAGGCGAACATATTTACTACGACGATGTAGAAGTCGTACCGCTCGAGCCAGTAGAGAAAAGACCCGCGGGATCGGTAACCAGTCTTCTAACGAACAGTGTTGATAAAGTTCACTTACCTGGCAGACCAGACACTGTCTTTCTACGCCGACGGATTCTCTTGGGTACTTCACCGGAAAGAATGCTACATGAGGAATTTCTCTCGGGTATTGAAGCAATGAAAGGGGTCGAACATGTACATCTCACTTCTTTGTGGGCTTCTTATATCCACCAGGATAAAGGCTATCTGCTTTTGACTCCAGCAAACGTCAACTCGCTCAAATCTTTTCTCACAATAATACCCCAATCTTTCAAGATTCTAGCGAAGCAGGACCGTCGTATTCTCATCCTGAACTGGCTTCACTGTTTAGCAGGGGCTCTGTCCTTTCTCCATAAAAAAGGTCTCTCGCATGGTAACATCAAGCCCTCAAATGTGATGCTGGACCTTGACAACCATATTTTCCTGGGTGATTCTGGCGTTTTCCCTATACAGATCCCTACTGGAGAAAAGAGTGGATTTGATAAGGAGAGCTATGATTACTCTGCTCCTGAACAGAACCAGTGCTCAACGCCCTCTAGTTCTAGCCTGCCTAATACCCGCCCACTATCATCGCGACCACCAGCATCTAGCAGGTCAGCTGGTGTGCAGAGTGATTCCATATTTCAAGCCGCTTCAATGTCTTTATCAAATGGTGCTTCATCTATTCGTACAGCTTCAACCGATTCACAATCAGAAGGACCATGTCCAAGACAGACTAGCAGATACCATAAAGCTGACAGACACGACCCCCAGAAAGCGGATATATTTTCTCTGGGGGCTATTTTCATCGAAATCATCACATTTCTTATGAAGCGAGCCACAAGGAATTTTGCCTCGCATCGATCATCAAAGAACAAAACCCCGGGTCGTGGCGGTGGGTACCCAGATGCCAGCTTTCATAAAAACCTGGGACAAGTAGAGAGCTGGATGAATACACTTCTCAAAGACGCCACGAAAAAGGAAGACAAAATATTTAGAGGTGTTTCTCAATTAATTGCACTCTCCCAGCGAATGCTCTCGCCTGATCCAAACGACAGACCATCAGCAAGCGAAGTACAAGAGAGAATATATGCTATCTTAACTGAGCACTGTGGACTCAAAAATAGTCCCGGGGACCACCATTCGGAAAGAGGGGAAATACATTGCGCAACTCGCATCACCGAGGACCAGTGGAACTTTGGATTCGATCAATTACGTCTCGCAAGCCAAAGAGCAGCCGCCGAAGCGTGCGCGTCCGTGGCGGGCGATCCGACGGGAAATTTACCACTGGGTAATGGTGGTGTGATATATGGGGTCGAAAGAGTCGCCACGGTCATTCACACCGGAGCACCCCTCTCATCCATGGGAGGGAGAGATGGTGATCGCGTCAGCATCAATACGAAAACCAGCAGCGGCAAGAGTAGCGAGGGTAAAGGCAAGGGCAAGGGCAAGGGCGCGGGAGAGGGAAAAGCTAGGCCGAAGGTTAAGGCTTGGCAGGCGCCTGTTTATGCCGGTACGTCTTTCAAGGTTCTTACTCCGGACTAGGTACCTCGGTACTGTATTTATATTTATACTATACTAACGACCCCCCCCCGCAGAACTCAGCTTCGGCTAATAAACCCCCTCCCCTAACTTACCGACTCTCAACACGGTCGTCTAATGGAATGATGACGGCATTACTTGCTTGCCAATACAATAAAATACAATACAATACAATACCGCGACGGATGTGACTTGCTTATAATATTACTTGGGCTAGGGAAAAGCGGGTTGGATATGGGATAGTATAGTTGGATAGAGTCAATACCATGTGCATATTGTTGGTAATGGATTGTGCGATAGTTTTTGGGGAGATTTTCCCCTCGTTTTGTTTAAATTATTGTTGTTATTTTTATTTTTATTTTTATTTTTTATTATTTTGGTTTGGAGGAGGAGGAAGGGGGAAGGGAGATGCGCAGACAACTGGGGAATATCAATGGAAGATGAAATGTTACGATACCGATACGACTGGATATGATAGGATATGATAGGATATGATAGGATATGATAGGATATGATAGGATATGATAGGATATGATAGGATATGATAGGATATGATAGGATATGATAGGATATGATAGGATATGATAGGATATGATAGGATATGATAGGATATGATAGGATATGATAGGATATGATAGGATATGATAGGATACAATGGATGGGAAACGATAACATGCGACACGAATCTGCAGAGGAGACTGCCCATGGCGTCTTTTCTTTTCTTTTCTTTTTCTTTTTCTTTTTCTTGTAG
>NGKI01000002.1:2828308-2871650 GCA_002162615.1 Myriosclerotinia duriaeana
GTGGAGATGTAAGGAAGAGTTAGTATAAGTAGTTATGAGTACCTAGGTAGTATTTGAATATTCTAATTCAACACTTCCGTCACTCCATTCCATTTTATTGACGCATTGATATCTCATCTCATCTCATTCATGTATTCATCTGATATGCATAGCGAACCTAATGTTCATGCCTTTAATCCACTATTCGCTATTCGAACCCCCCAACCCATCACCCTCTCTCCTTGCAACATTTTCAAAGTTTAGACTTAATAGACGCTCCCCTTGATACTTTTATCCAACTTTTCAGCTTCTTCAATCTCAAGTAGTTCAGGGCTCGGCTCACCACCTTCGTCACTCTGTCCCCCAGCATCATCTTCATCCCCGTCATCACTTTGATCGCCCAACGCATCGGCTTTTACTCCCTTGCCCATCCCATCCGATTCTTCCCTCGTTAATTTCCGCGATAGTATTGAAATGCCCAATCCATTATTTCCATTGCTTCCCTTGGCTAGTCTCTTCCTGACATCTTCTTCTGCGCTGAATTCGGCATCGCTATTAGCGCCACTAGCGCTCCCGCCTCCGTCTCTACCGCCGTGGCGTATGCCGAGCAAATCACTAGGGCTTCGAATGCGATTGCGCAATCGGTCTTCTATGCTGATGAAGCTGGGAGTTCCGTCGGGGCTACTGACTGATTCCTCGAGACTCTTTTTAACATCCAATTCAGGTGGTCCGGGTTTGCCTCTGGGATCGTCCTCATCTTCATCAGACGAGGATTGCCAGCGACGGGCGCCGGGTCGGCGGGATGCAATTGTTTCTACATGGGTTGATGAAGTAGATGCTGAGATGATTGGGCGCCCATTGAGTTGCATGGCATGCATAGAGTTCTCCTTTTTGTAGTGATGTTTTCCATGATCGCATCCATTTGGACAACCACCCCATCTTTTGTGCGTAGGGATTGGGCTTGAAGACCCTGCAGGAGAGCGACCTGCCCCTAGCAGTCTACCCTCCTTCTCCTTATCTTTCTCGGATGCTTGTCCATTTTCAGGCGTTGAGGAAGAGGATTTGGCTGCTGCAGCAATAGCAAGGCGTTCTTTTTTTAGCTGAGACCATGTTCGTAGTTGATTCTCTAATATGTATTTTCCGGAGTCATTGGATTTGCGCATGATGAGGAACTCGCAGTGATTGACATTTCGAAGGTCTTCAAAATATTCAACGGAAAAATGGTACCATTTCATCAAAAAGACGCGGGACATGAGTCCGTGAGTCACTACCATCCGATCATGTTAGGAACGTTAATAGAGACTTGGAGATCCAAAAACATACCTAAAACACAAACGCTTGCAAAATCATCATCCCCAAATTGTCTCCACAGGCTCTCATTAAAACCACTCACTCTATCATACGCATCTGCCGCACTCTCTCCATTAGGAATCCTGTAGAAAAAGTGTCCATAATCTGCTCGTTCCTGCCACATCCGTTCCATTTCCGCACTACATGGTTGGAAATTACCAAAGTCCTGCTCACGCAAACGAGGTTCCTCGTATACTTTTATAGAATGTCTGGGAAACGGTGAAGGGCTCGGTGAGTCGGAAGTCAAGGTGGACAGAATACCCTCTGTAGTTTCGCGGGTTCGTCGATAGGGAGAAGTGAAGAAGTGGAGGGTATCATCTGGGCGTAGGAGCTTTCGCAGTTGCAAACCGGCTTCGTGCGCTTGTGTCCAGCCTTCGGGAGTGAGCTTTACCCTATGATCGGGGATAGTTTGGTGGATGTCGCGGTTTTCTGGATAAGTTAGCAAGATATCCATAGCAAGGCTGTCAGCCTCGTGGACAAAGAGTGTGGGAACATACTATTTCCCTCAGATTGAGCATGTCTGATCAAGATGATCATACGAGGTTTTCCCATATTGGCAGATCAAGAACCACAGACTTTCGTTATAATGGGTATATTCTACCTAGCTTTTGCGCAGAAGTATTTGAGGAATAATAGAGCGAAATCCGAGAAAGTTCTTGTTTGGTGTCTTCCAGGTTCCAAGGTTGTATTTGTAATCCCAAGAAAAAGAAGGGATACTTTCTGTAACAATGCTGAGGGAGATGTACCGTGTGGGCGTTTCAAATCGCCACCCCTCTCCTGACTGATCATTCGTTATCGTCTTATCAATTTCGACGAAACATGTGAATGGGTGTTTGGAAATTTTGCGGGGTGGGCCGGGGGGTTAGTCAGGGGAACGCGAGACAAGGCTGAGGTAAATAAAAACAAAATCTTGTTCATCAAAAATTGAATTTGTTACCTAATAATCATTTTGAAGCGAAACGCGGTGCCTGCTATTGTCGGTGTTTTATTTCAAGACACACTACTAAAATCGCAAGAGAAGGCTTTTGCGCAAAGGACCTCACTCGACAACATTCGACCTCATATTCATTCATTCAAACGTACCTATCTACAGTCAAAGTCTCCCCAATCATGTCGGAGAACGTCCCTGAATCCATTCCCACATCCGCCGACCCTCGCTCCAAGCGCCCCCTCAAGCGTCGCGCAATTTCTCCCCGATCAGAAACTGCCTCTCAAATCGACAAGTTGATGGCCGCACCCGATCGCGATATCAAAATCTCATCTTCAACCTCCCTAGCCGTGAAGAATGCAAGTGTTCCCGAAATAGTGCAGAATGTGCAAGGAAGTTCCGCAGGAGCTGGGTCAGGAGAATTTCATGTGTACAAGGCGAGTCGGAGAAGGGAGTATGAAAGACTGAAGGCGATGGATGAGGAGGTTAAACAGGAAGAGGAGGCGGAGAAATGGGAGAGGGAAAAGAAGGAGAGGGAGGAAAAGGATGCAGAGAAGACTAGGAAAGCAAGGGAAAAGAGGGAAAAGAAGAGACAGAAGAAAGGTGGCAAAGGCGAAAACGCGGGTCCTGGTGCTGCCGGCGCGCAGGCAGGAAAGGTGAAGCCTAGGGTTGAGGCAAATGTTAGAGGAAATGATGAAAATGAGGATGCTGGAACAAACAATGTCGAGGAAGCACAAGAACAGGTCGGAGTTATCATCCACGACGATGACTGATGGATAATCGACGCCACAGAAGCTCAAAGTTCACCAATCATTTCACCACGGACAGGAATGTTCACCACTATTGAAAGAATTGCCAAAATGGGTATGTTGGCTTGATATCTATTCGTCTGTCATGAACATGAACATGCATTCGTTAACCGTGAGCTCTATGCTATGGTTACAAGGGTATGCTCAACCATATTATCATCGCTTTTTTAATACACTAACATTGGAAGATTTATTCCTCTCCACCGCCAGGTGCACCAGGTGCTCTTGCGGCCTTTGCGCTACAAATATCATCAACCCTCAGGAGAAGACAGGCGGACTGTAAGATGGATTAGTCATAATGATTCGCAAATTAATAAACATATAAACACATACCTCAACTGCAGTCTTGATACTTTGTAATTTGACTGCCTCGGGCTCCCAAACACCATACTCATTCATATCAACCAAAGTACCCTTGTCACCGTCAATACCCCATGAACTTCCACCCTCAGCATGCTTTGCTCGCAATGCAGTGAGGACTCTAACTGGGCTTTGTCCAGCGTTTTGAATCAAAGTTCTGGGGATGACTTCCATAGCT
Source organism: Myriosclerotinia duriaeana (assembly GCA_002162615.1). Classification (NCBI taxonomy): domain Eukaryota; kingdom Fungi; phylum Ascomycota; class Leotiomycetes; order Helotiales; family Sclerotiniaceae; genus Myriosclerotinia; species Myriosclerotinia duriaeana. Next base: position 2,831,913 of record NGKI01000002.1, read on the forward strand.
TCAGCTACAGCCTTGTATGGCCATTGCTGTACACCCTCAATACTCTTTGCAAGTTGACCTAATCTAACAGCTACAGCCATTTCAGTAGCACCTCCTCCAGGCGATAATCTTGGGTGGAACATAACATTTCGTGCAACAGCCATGGCATCAGCCAAATTTCTGTCAATCTCGTTCAAGATATCCTTGGAAGGACCTCTCAGTAAAATGGTACAGGCCTTTGGTGATGTGCACTTGGTCAAAAATGTGAAGTATTCATCACCAATCTTCTCAATCTCGAAAAGACCACACTGTGTTCCAACATCAGATTCTTGGAGATCATCCACTCTGTTGACGACAGTTGCGCCAGTGGCACGGGCTATTCTGTTATTGTCCGTCTTTCGGACACGACGGAGTGCAGTAACGTTGCCCTTCATCAGGTAATGTTGTGCGAGATCTAAAGTTTATTAGCAAAATAACCCTTAATCAGAGGAGTGAACATACCAGAGACGCCCTTCTCGGTGATAACCAAATCGGGCTTGAGAGCAAGGATAGAATCGCACATAAGCTTGACCTGCTCCTCCTCAATTTGCAAAATCTTGTTCCAGTCGTCCTCTTTGCTAATCTCGATGTTCGTCTGTGATTCTCCCTTTTTGTATTCTAACGTGCAATCTAACAGGATAATTCTTGGGTTTTCGATTCTTCGTCTCATCTTTGGGTGGGTGATATCTTTGTTGAGCATAACACCGTCCAAAACTCTGCTATCCTCAATTTCTCCACCTGGAATCTTCTCAACTCTGGCATAACGCTTGATATCGACTTCCTTCTTGCCACCTCCAATTTCGTGAGTTACTGTACGCACAGCCTTAAGTGCTAAGCTGCACATAAGTTCTGACCACCTGGAAACGAATTTTGTGCCGATCGAGGATGAGATGAGTTGGTACATGGCTTTGTCATCATTGATATCGACTGGAAGAGAAATTTCTTCAATGATCTCGAGAGCATCTTTCAGTGCGGCCTTGAACGCGGAAATAATAACAACGGGGTGGATGTTTCTCTCGAGTTGTGGGAGAGATTGTGCGAGCATTTCACCAGCTACATGAAATCAGCCTAGTTTCCTGCAAGTCGCTGAAATATACGCATACCAAGAATAATAACACTGGTTGTTCCATCTCCAACTTCCTCATCTTGTGTTCTGCTCAACTCAATCATACTCTTTGCTGCAGGATGTGAAACTTCGATTTCTCTGAGAATGGCATGACCATCATTTGTCAAGACAATACCTCCCATAGGGTCTAACAACATCTTCAACATAGCTTTTGGGCCCAAACATGATCGAATAATATCTGCGACACTGTTATGTGTCAGTTCTGACTTGTTGGAATGGCGGGGTGTTCGAGAGGTGCTGTGGAGAGCTCTTACGTTTTGGCTGCGGTGATATTTGACATCTGAGCTTTCCGGCCAGTTTGTCTATCACCACTCTGGGTGTCTAAAGGCTGTAGTCAGCGTTCTGCCCATTTTGAGAGGATGAGGGGTAATAGGTAGAAAGCTTCAAGAACCCTAGGACTTACTCATTACTACTACCGGCGCCTGCATGTTGAAATGTTTCTTAGATATCTGCCGTAAATGTATCAAATTAGAGAGCAAGAAATCCGGTCAAAAAAACGTATTTGTGTATTGGTAGATGTTGCAGTGCCGTATGAATAAGTTTCCACTGCTCTGCGCGTTGATATCGCGTCTCGACAAATTTCTTGACGGAGTGTGCACGGACCATATTAAATTCTCAATATCACCGTCGCCTGAAAATATGAACGTTTAACATCATTCACATCGCTATTCGAATTTGAATTCGAAATCAGTTGCCCTTCTTTCACAAGTGTGATTGAAGTGAGGCTGATTGGGAGATTGCTATTAGAGCTTTATCTCATTCATTTTGCTATTACTACGGGTACCATTCCTACCCATTCAACACAATGGCAAGTGCTATGTATCTGAATGTCAAATACCACGGGGATAATCACTTCAATATAAATCTATAAAAGCAGAGAGGGGGGAACTCCTTTGCCTCAAAGTATCTTCATCAGTTCCATTTTCATACAATCCAGCTAGACGCACAAAACAATATTGCCACACGATTTCCTTTTCAGAGATCATCTACAAGTATCAATCTCCTCTAGCTCGAAAATCCTCTCCGTGGGCAGTCATCCCCACCCGCAAATGCCTTTGCTCACCTTCACTATTTTCTCGCAACTTCCCAATGAATTGCAACGCCTTGTTTGGAGTTTTGCCGCCTCAGTTCGAGATGAAGGATTCTCCGCTTTTAAAGTTGAAAATAAGTCCCTTGTCCCTTTCGCTTGGATTGGATACGCACATAGAGGACGACGTCCAGGACTAGGGCACCCTATACATATGCCACCGATGCTGCATGTGTGTCTTCTTTCTAGAAAAGAGGCTCTAAAGCATTATAATCTTATTTTCAAAAACGAAAACATACTCAAACCTGGCTATACCGATCCGAAAAGGGGAAGGTTATGGATGGAGGATGATAGTGCTTGGAGATACACAAGAACAATATAAAGCTGATCTTCTAGAGACTGGTTTGTCGTTTTACGGAGATCATTGTATCCAGTAGCGTTACACAGATAGATAGAGATTTCATCGTTGGCTTTTAAAGACTAACAGCCGGCGCTGGAACCGGGCGGCCTATCAATGGAGAGCCGACTATAATCCTCGCATGCTTGAATGTGGAATGCAACTTGAGCCATATAGTACAGACTAGCAGACTCGACACAGGATTTTAATGTTAGAAAAGCTGCAAGTCACTAATGGGGGTTTAGTCTCCAAACAATCTTAGACTTCCCAAAAGAATTTATGTAAATATGCTATTATCTTGGAGGCTTGGGGGGGGATTCACTTTTCTAATGTTACAAGTATGGAACAACACTATTCTCCTATTTGAATACCCAATTAAAAGAGCATCGATTCGGTGATTCATGTTGATATCATAGTTGGGTATATATAGTAGTAGAAAGGAAGAAAGTTTCACACATCACAACTTCAGTTCTCAAACTTACCAAGCACACTTTGACACCATGAGCAAACTCGTATTGGCGCAAGTTGCCATTTCCAAAAGGAAGTTGGCAGTAATATTTGGTTTCAAACCCATATCAAAGTTCATCGAATGCGACTATTCCATTTATCGACTTGAGCATTTCCCTCCCCGTCCGCACAAGTCACATCGAAAATTCACAATATTTTCACAGCTCCCAAGGGAGTTACAAGTAATAGTTTGGAAGTACTTCTTGATGGACTGCGAACCAAGACCCATAATCGTCAAATCTACGAACATATGCGCCGTCCTTCCTGGCGAGGAATTCGAAACTCCGGTATTGTACCAAGCCAAAGCATACTGCGATTATCCGCCAATATTGCATGTTTGTCGTCTTGCTAGGACGGAAGCTCTCAGGCATTATAGTCTGAATTTCCAGGAGAACCTTATCCATCCTGTATACTTCAATCCGCACAAGGATTATCTTATCGCGGAGGGCAATAAGGCATGGGAAAGCTTTGTAGATCATGGTCTTACGCACGACAGGTCGAGTCATGGTCGTCAGTCAAGATTGATGAAAATACTCAGCGGAAATGACTGGAGGGGCTTTGAGTTCCTATAAATGGAGGAAGACCACACCATTTGCATACGCGTATCAAGGTGTATCAACCATAATGTGTAGTCACAATACACTTCATGCTATGATCTCACATATGTGCACCAAGTGATTGCCAACCCAACGCTTTCGAACTAGTTGGTATTTTACCTGAGTTATGTCGATCGTTCCCAAGTTGGCTGGCCCATGGAATCAAGTCACCATCCCACAATGTTACGAATAATCTGAAATCCATCAAGTTATCTAGCCATTCCCATACCCTTCGTAACAGACATATTCTAGATCCGAGCCCAGAAGCAAAAAAAAAAACGATAGCGTGTCTCTTCCCCTCGAGTAAAACTCGTGGAATATTCGAAGTTAATCCTAATTTCGTGTATATAATTCAGGTTTTCTGAGTGATGACATGACTGAGAACAAATCTCCTTTAGCAGTGCTCGGAAATCAGCAAGTAGTCTACCTCAACGCACGATGCCAACATACATTGTTCCTATTCAGCGTATCCAACCCCCCTCCCCACCCCCTCTCCCAAGCCTAAGGAAATTTATAACGCCATAATGTATTCAAATTTTTCATGGTTCCTCCTAAAAGTCTCACATAATTACAGCTTTCAATACTGCAGTTTTATCTGGGCAATTCACGCAGAAAAAATTTAAGTCCGGCGTTAAATACTTGGATAGTATATACATCTGGAAGCTTTGGCATATCCGATACCAATATAACTTTCATTCCTACGGCGTTCTATTCTTTTTTATTCAAAGCGATGGTATCAAACCTTATTATTTTTTCATCGATCATTCCGAATCTCATCCCTACCGCCACTCGCTTACTAACGTGTTTTCATTCCGCAGTTTCACTGTTTATTATATTCTCTACTAGTATATAGACCCTTTGAACAGTTTGTAATAACTTCTTCAATAGCATGAAGTATCTAAGACTCTCGGCCCTGGTTTCCACCTTTGCATCCGTTCTTGTATTCCTTGATGCCCTAGTCCCAAAATATTCAGAGTTAAAAAATGCTTTTTTTGATGAAGGACACTATAGGTCCTGCTTGTTATTGTAGATATGAGTATTCGGGGGGATCATGTTACTGGGCTGAAATAGCATCCAGGGACTCAGAAGTGAATAGAATTCTTCGCATTTTCACCTCTGCCCCAGATATATTTTCCCACAATGTATTACTCTCATCTAAGATATTTAGAGGACAGCATACATATCCATAATCGAATTTCTCACTGCATAAACCTTTAATACGAGGACTTTGTATAATACCTCAAAGATTATTTTAAAATGTATAATGAGCGCCGGTTAGGCCGTGTTGCTTCATCTTGAGTAATATCGACTTTACGATCTGATTAAGTGATTGCAATCACTTTTTCTTTTTGATGACTTCTGATACTGCAGCCAATTACTTGATCAGATGTGGTAATGATAGGAAGGAGTGACAACATCCGCTATTTCGTGCTGTTAATTCGAAAATCTTTAGCGCGCATTCTTCATAAACGTAAATTAGATTTCCTGACCAGACACACAACTCTCCTCGTCTTCTATATTAGCAAAATATCGAAACTACCCCCTTCACCCAGCCAAAAACATTAGACCTTCAAATTCCAACGTTCCGAGTCCCTAATGTTGTCCTACAAGACTTCATGTATTGAATTGCAATAATAACCTATTTCTTACATATACGATACTCATTACTTATATACCCCTCCAAGATGCGTAGAAAAATGAGCTATCCAATAGGTATGCTTCGCTACCCAATTCTTTCTACCATACGACTCTCCTACCAAATCTATATAAAGTAAGCTCCATCCGATATACACTCGATACATCGAAACGGCCAGTAAGAAGCTGTGGTACCAAGAGAGACAGAGTATACGAAAGTGTGCGACTGTTTCCGAATAATTATAGCAAGGCATTACTTCATTTTTATTTCAAGGACCACAGACATTGGAGTTGCTGTCGATTTTATTTTCCATCAACTAGTTGGCCTTTCAATGGTTGATAGAAGCTTAATACACATATCTACTGTCAAACTCTCCATCCACTTTCAACGCTCTTTAACCTTTGGAATATTCTATCAAAAATTGAATTGGATTTTCTTCCTCTTTTCATTGATGGTAGTTGAGTGCCGCCCTTTCCGCATTAAGATCTCTTCTTAATTGGGGTTTGGGATCGATATTGTACCCCTCTCCTGCTAATAGTAGGGGTTTTATTCAGGGGTAACCCTAAAATAAATAAACTGGATTTCACTTGCAATCACTTGAACCTTAGCTATCCTACAAAAAAAATCTTAATCCCCTTCAATATGGAAGAGCTGCCTGGAAAAAAAATGGCATCTCAGTTCAAAAGTTAATCAAGCCATCCAGCTGCTAATCACGCACGATACATCGGCGTGCAGTATAATTCAACTCCTTTCAAAATGAAGCGTGCAGTATCTGACAACTGGAATACGACCTTACTTATCACAAGCGGAAGTAGGTTAGTGAAGCCTTTTCATATCTGCCAGCATTTCAATAAAATATACACAAACTTCCTTGGAGAATAGTCAGGGTATTTCATTGCCGACTTCAGCGAAATAGTTTAGCTTCCCTATGAATCCCAGATATTAATGTAGATGAATGTATAAACTGTCATTTTTCCCGTCCGCTTTCGATACCCTTCAATTCCTGAGCATCTAATAATCGTTTCAAGGATAAAATACTACTTTCGATTGACGATCTCCAGACTTCAAAACTCCAAATATCCGCGTCCTCGACCTTATATCAGGGTTCTGCTATACTACAACTGTATAACACACTCCCCGTACCACTTGGAATATTTATATATACCCCGAAACCATTCAAACGTGGATGATTCATCTAATATGATTTAACTTCATCATACCGTAAACACAAATAAACCCATCGGGTAGAAACCCACTAGATACACAACCACACCGAAAATGTATTACAATAACGCTACACATATCGAGTTCCCAAATATGAAAACTTCTCACGATACAAAGTACAGTTTGTCGATCATACTGCACACTATTTGCAACAGAAATAAGCATGGAGAGACTCAAGGGACAGCATGATGAATGACAGGAATGAATTTTCCTCACGCTGTTTCGCTAGGGCGAGAGGTAAATTGGTTGGGTTATGGCGTGGTAGTTTGATAGTCAGTTTTATTTCAATTCGTACTTCTATCGCTTCAATCCAAATCCCTCATTATCAACGCTAGGAACCTATATTCGTCGTCGCTTTTCACTACTTCTCACCATCCCTTAACTCTTGAACTCCAGCAAGTGATCCCCACCAACCTCGGCGTCAACACCTCTCAAAACAGTTTCTAAACAACACGTTATCCCAGAAATCATAACCCCCTCAAACCTATTGTCCAAACCTGTGTAACAAACCGGCTTTGTATTCAAGCTGAACTGCAGAGCCTGATTGTGAGATATACGACTTTATATACTGTAGATACTGCTCAACTTCCGATACCCAATTCACTAGACTAGCCAGCATCTCAAAAAGTCAGCCATCATCCACTGCATCTACCGCACTTCAGACTGTAAATCTCCAAGTCATATCCCTCTCATAAGCTAAGCCCTCAAGTACACCGCAATTCCAGCGCATACCAAACTCACTATCCTGAATTTCCCACATTTCGAACGATAAAAGACGAATACCAATCACCCTCACTCTTCAAACCACACTTGAGACGGCTGAAAGTTGTCGTTGATAGTACCGATGCAACTACTGGATCCAGGAGACTGCTCCGGTTGGATGATGAAAGTATTATTGGTCTTGATATCTTCAAGGGGAGTTTTGCACATTTCCATATACGAGTATAAAGCATCAGAAAGAGATGAGAAGAGAATGTAGTGGCAGTGACGAATAACGTATAATCGTTGCTATATTTCCAATAACATCGAATACCTCCTAGGCTTTTTTTTCAACAGCAGACGACAACAGTTTGAACCTTGAGACTGGCGCAAGCCGAGTAAGTTGTAATTTACGACTTAAGATACAAAACAGTAAACCAAATCAACCATAAGATCCATCCTCTGAAATTGCAGGAAAATTCCATATCTGTATATTACCAATTCTATCCGTATTTCTAATTAACATACTAGGTATGCCCGTGCAAAAATTCCAATTTTATCTTGAAAGTCGAGATCCGCTTGAACCCTTCAAACCTCACAAAGCCTCCGAAAATCACGGGGTATAAAAACGGCACTTCAGACCTAGTTGTATTCTCCTCAACCACACATAAATCACACAAGATTATTAGTTCCAAAGGGTCAACTGCGACTTCGCATCCTCGCTCATGTAATCTACTTTACTCCGTGAGCTAAAGATACAATCGAGGTATAGCTCTAACCGACAAGTTTTCCCATCGGTAGGACAACGAATATAATACGAATTTGTTGTCAATTTCCTCATTTCTTGTTGTTGAGTAGTTGAATTTTATCATCGTTCTTCTTACCGTCGTGACAAGATCAAAGGCTGCTAGTAATCTGTGCAACTATTACGACTTGAAGGGAGGAGCTGCGCTGAAAAGGTTGTACGAGTTCCCATACGAGAGGGGTTGTTGATGACTGGACTCTATTCGACGCGGATAGAAGTGCTGTAACATCTAACGTTTACATTTTTGTCCTGCGAGCCTTGCCACGCATTCACTTCAATCGAGATAGAGTAAAGACAACCAAGACCTGAGAAATGTTTGTAGATGAGAAATATTCGTAAATTCGTATATGCCAAAAATCCTATGCTAAATTAAAAAACTCCATCCCACGAACCTTTATATCCTAGCCCAATTGATACTCAAGGACCAAAGACCAAACATCTAACCTCGATACTCTCTCTACCCTTCGCGCCCTCCGGAGTTCGTGGATCAACAAACGCGGTATGTGGTACCCTACCGCCCTGAACTTTAGTGCCAGGCTTCAACGATTCACTATCGAAACACTCCAAGAACAATCTCTCATCATTCTTCATTCCCGACAAATAATGCCATTTTTGTCCCTCATTGTATCTAATACCAGCCGTTTCACCAGTTGTAGTTGGATATCGATGCTCAACCGGGATAACATCTTCGTCACTTGTGGTTGCGGAACTAGCGAATGCTAGTGGATTGCCCTGCACAGCTCCATTGATTGGACGCCATACATTTATAATTCTGTAACGACCTTGTAGAAGCTGCTCCGCTTCCTCTGGCAGATGACGACGTACACGTTGTCTGGCCGATTTCAGAGTTTGGTCGATATGGACTCTCGCTACGGGACCCCGATGAGCATTGGGATTTGAGCGGCGAACCGTATGATCGAAAATGAACACTTTATTCGAGCCCGGCACATTATCCAAGACTAATTTCTCAACTTCGGGATAATAATTCTTTTTAATCGATTCATCGTCCCGGAATTCCTGTTCCGCAGACTCGGGGACTCCAAGTATTACTTCGAATGCATCTTTGTCGAGGTTGTATTGAGATTCTTTGCCTCGAATATCGGTGATGGGAACTTGGATATCGAAATCTCCGAAGTTGCGCTGTGGTTGACCTTGCGGTGGTTCTTCGACGTAGTTGAAAGGTACGGAACCGTCTTCTGGTGGTCTGAAATAATTGAGTGTGACGGTTGTATCACCGCGAGGAATGAAGTTGCTATCTGTTGTGTGGATTTCACCGGCAGCTTCGATTCGAGAGGATTGCGAGAGGTTATGGGCGGGTGTGTTGTGGATGGGTGCGGCGGTAGTCATGATGTCGAATTGTCGATATGCAATCCGGGTTGGCTTTTGATTGGTCTGAAGATTGATCTTGTGGATTGTGTTTTGATCGGTTTGAAGAACTATTATCTCACAAATTTTGTGGAATATGTGCCTATATGTATATGAACTGTCTGTGCTATGTTAATGTAAGTAGAAGATTGTATTGATAGCAATAGATATAGAGAGAGATATATAAGACAAAGAGTTAGTAATGATTGTGATATTGTAAGCGTCGAAAGCAATGTCGTGCCATCACGTCATTGGCATCTTAGAAATCGAGGGATGAATTACTCGAGTGAGCCTTATCACCGCTGCAAAGTGAATCGCGCCCTTCCAAAAGCCGAGGAATAGATGACTATTCAGGAAGTTATCACGCCATGTGGCAACTAGATGACTGGTTGACGATGTCCATTAAAATTTTAGAGGTTGTAACAAATCGGTTTCGAGGTCGCTGTAAGTTATTTGTCATCCACAGAACTAGCTTGCTTAATAATTCTTCGATCCGTACGAAGTATGTTGGCCCAATTAAAAGCTTGAGTTTTGAGTTATATTAGTCACGATAATTGCCGAATCTACCACAGATTCGGTCATCCAATTGCTCTTTTGATGCTTAGACATTTGGAGAGCCACTTGCCTCAGCTTGTATAACAACTAGCTTATGCTCTTAGTTGACTTTTATCTCTATCATTCCTATATGTACTCACCTCGTAGAGAAAGGTGTTCTATTAATACCAGGTAATCTATTGTAATAGTTAATCATAATGACAGGTAGAGAACGACATAATCCGAGAAGTATGCCAACTCTACGAGTCGGCGATATGCGAGCCAGAAAGGGGAGGGTAGATTTCGGATGTGACTTTATAGTAAAAAGTGGGATGTTTTATTTAAAAAAGCGAGTAGCAACCAAAATCCATTTATATTTGTTTAATCTAAACTATTATAAAAAAAAAACTTTTTTATATTTATTTTCTATATTTAAAGGGGAAAAGCTATTGTTATACTTATACAATCTATTTGCATAGCTAATTTACTTTTAATAAATAATAAAGCTATTTAAATAACAAATTCTATTTTTACTTTTGAATTGTTTTTATTAAAACCTTTTCCATTTTCTTTAATTATTTTCTTGAAATATTAATCTTGTTTTTTTGCTTTTTCAATTTAAAACCCTAATTATATTTCTTGCAATACAACTCTAATTTAATCCTTTACTTCTAATTTCTCTTTTTTGCTTTTAATATATTTATTATCTTTTTTACTACTTTTAACAACTTTCTAATTTTATTTCTAGCTTTAATATTCTAATATATTAATAATTTTTCTTTTTTTTTTATAACCAAGAATCTTTTTTTCAATTTGAACTTTTTAAAGTAATTTTTGTAATATATCCTTAGAATTTTTGTTTTATTAATTTACTTTAATTTATAAAACTTTTAATTATCTTTTTTAAAATTATTTATTACAAAAAATTCTTTTTATTTAGATTTTAGTTTTTTACTAATTGTTTTTGAATTATATAATATAATTAAATCGTTTAATTTGAACTTTGTTTTTTTAATTCTTTTATTATATCTTTTTTTTGTTCAATTTTTAATTAAATCTAATATTTATTTAATATTTTCCAATTTTGCTTTTTTTTTAATTACAAATTCGAAAATTATCTTTCTTTTTTTTTCTTTATTAAAAAACTTATTAGATTTTTTTAAAATACAAATCAAAGCTTCTTTATAATAACTTAAAAACTATACCTTTAATTTAAAATTTAATTAAAACTTTAAAAATATTTTATTTAAAAAAAATCCTAAATGTTTAATATATTATTTATTAATTTCAAAAATAATTTTACTCAAATTGCTAACTTAATTTTCTTTAATTTTTAATAATTTTTCTAAAACCTATTAAATAATTCCTATAGTTTTTTTTATTATTTTTATTGCTTTTTTTGTAATTATTAAAAAATTTATTTACAATATTTTTTGCTTTTTTGCAAACTCCTTTATAATTTTATTAAAATAAAAGTTTAGATTTATATAGAATTTTATAGGAATTCTATACATTTCTATAATATATTTAAAATAATATATTACTTTATTACTTTTATTTGTTTTACAAACAAATATTCAAATATATTTTGTAAAATAATCAATAATCAATAAAATATATTTATAACTTATTTTTTTTAAAATATATTTAAAAAACAATTTAACAAAATCAGTTTTCAAATAATTTATTAAAAATATTATAAAAACTTTAATCAAAGTTTGCAATTTCGATATATATTTGTATTTTATATATTTCAAATATTTTAAATAGTAATCTTTAATATTATTTTTTATACTTAATCAAAATATATTTACTAGTTTTTTTATTAAGATTTTTAATATAAAATATTCTTTACAGTTATAAAATTTGTATAAAACTAATAATACTTTATTTTTTATAATATATTTTTTCTTATAACTTTTTTATTTATAAAACAAAATTTTATTATTTAATTTAAATAAAAAAAGCAAACTCTTTTATAGAAATATAGTTTTCTTTAACTTCTTTAAACTTTTTAAGAATTTTTAATATTTAAAAAACTTAAAAATATTTTTAAACTATTTCGAATCTTTATATTTGGAATCGATTTGATATTATAATTCTGTAAATTCTTGATTTCCTATATTTATTTTTATTTAGTTTTTATCTTTTACTTTTATTTTAATTAACAATAATTTAATATATTAATCTTTTTTTTAGAATTTTACAATTTTGATTTTTTAATTTTTATTAATTTCAATTTTATATACTTCTACCCTTTTTAATAATTTTACAATAGTTTTTAGCAACTTTTTATACTTTTCTTTTCTATTTTTCTAAATCTATTTAAATTCTTTTTAACTTTTTTAAATTTCTTTTAAAGCTTTAAAATTTAGTATAATTTTGTAATCTTTATTTATAAATATAGTTTTTGATAATATATTTATAATAATGTTTTTTAAATTTAGAATATATTTAATTTGAATATTTAAAAGTTTTAATTTTATAATTTATTTAATATAAATTTTTTTATAAAAACTAAAATTTAGAAAAAATATTAAAAGTTAATAATTTATTTTGATTACATTTTTTTTTATTAAATTATAAAGTATATACTTATATTTTCTATAGAATTTTATAATTATATAAAGCTTTTTTTTATATATATTATAATTTTTTTGCATTTATAAAAATATAAAAGTATTATAAAAGATTGGAATTTTTATTTGTTTTAATTTTTCTTTTTTAAATTATATAATAGTATATCTAGTATTATAATTATTAATATTAAAATAAAATATAATTGTATAATTTAGTTTGTAATCAAATACTTTTATAATTATTGTATATATATTTTTAAGTAAATCGAATAATAATTGTTTTGTTTCTTTTTATTTTTATTTAATGTTTTTTATTAATTTTAATAAAAAGTATTTAATTTCTACGAAATTTTTTATTTATTTTTTAATAATCAAAATAGTATTATTAAAACTTAGTATATTATTTTTATTCTAAAATATAAATCAATTTTTAATTTTTTCTGTTTTAGCTTTTTTAATAAACACTTTTCCTTTTAATTTTGTAAACTATTTTTAATATTTCTATTTCAAATATAAACAATTTCAACTTTTTGAATAATAATTTAAGTTTAATTTATTTTATTCTAAAAAACAAATAATTATAAATAAAATTAAATATATTTTCAAAAAACTTTATTTTACTAAATATATTATTTATATAAAATATATAATATAATAGTACTTTAGAATTTTCTTTTATTATAAAAAATAATTTAAATTCGTTATACTTAATAATATTTAAAAATATATTTGTTAAATAATTATAACCTTTAATATTTATATAAAGTATTAATATATTTTTATTAAAAATAAATAAATTTTGAATAACGTTTAATAATTTAAAGTATATTAATTAATATTTATCAATATTTTTTTTAATATTCAAAAATGTAGTTTAAATGTTTTTATTTTGTTTTTAAATATTTTTAAATTTTTTATTAAAATTAAATTTAAAGTTTAAAAGAATACTTTTTATATTTTAATTAATTTTTATAAAATTCAGAAAATTTTCTGATTTTTATTAAATTTTTAATAAAAGTAGAATATTCTTTAATACAATATATATTATTTTTATAAATAAGAAACCTATTATATTAATCTTTTATAGTATATATATAAATTAATATTGTCCTATCCCTACTATAATAAAAACAAAAAATTTTCAATAAAATAATGTTGGAATCACCGGGGTGGTGAAGATCAACAAATAGTACTATATAACTTCATATTATATTTATTGTTTAAAGAAAGCTAGTATATAGAGGGTTTGAGAACCTATATAAATTATTGCTAAAGCGCTAGTGCTGTATGGCTAGTACTAATTTAATTTATCCTGTATAGTTATACAATTCCTGATACTGGTAACTTTTTAAAGTTGAATGGAATTGTTTTTGCCGTTATTATAAAAGTTGCTATTATTACTTCTATATTCCTTTTTCTTCATTTCTTTTTACTTCTGTATATCCTGTATATCTTTTACTTTTTATTAATCTATTCTGTAACTTTGATTTTAATAAAGTTATTATTAATTAAATCTTTAAGGGTTTAATAAATCTTAGATTTAGTTATAGTATTAGTTAGGTTAAATTCTTTATTAATCTATTTAATCTTTACAATCTTTTGTTTTTTATATAATTGTTGTAGAGCTATTATGTTGATTATTAGTCTTTTTTTATAAATTGTATTTAGTTTTATAAAACAATCGTAGAATGATTTGAAATCAGTATAAATAATTAGTAGGATATTGAGTTCCAGGAATATATTGTTGATTATACTTTTGATTGTTGTACTAGTATCAAAATCGAGAGTTATATTATAGAGTTTTGATGTAAGTATACTTTTTATAATCTTTTTGCATTTAATAAACAATTAATGGATAATATTAGTATTGTTGTATTTATTTATAAGAATTATAATATATCTAATTTGAAAGGATAAGTTATAGTTATTAGCAAAAAAAGTATCTATGAATATAATTAGTTTAAATAATTTTGTATCAAATGAAATAAACTTAATGCTTTTTGTAAAGTTATTTATTTATTATTATATTTGTTTATTAAGGAATTTAGCATTTTCTTTTTTAGGATTTGTAATCTAAGCAGTATACAAAAGATCAAAAGATGTTTCTAATTAGTATATTATTATTATATATATATTTTTAGTATACTAAATAATATATTAGTTTTTTAAAGTTGCTGCTTTTCGAAGTTTTTTTTAAGTTTCGGGTATATCTATGGGTTTTAATTTAATAAGTTTTATATTGTAGTATTAATCTTTTTGGTTAAAATAAATGATATTGTTTTTTATAATAATTAATCCATTATTAAATTTGATAAGCGTTTCTAATATTAAAACTTTTTGGTTTTTAGCCAGGAATTTTGCTTTTTCAAGTTCTTTTTGCTTTCTATTAACAAATACTTTATTAGCTATAATAAATGTATTATTTGTTTATAAACCAATAATACCAAATGTATTATCGCTTTTAATTGTATACAATAAATATAGGTTATATGTAGATTAAGTTATTTTAAAAGTATTAAGGTAGTACCCGTAGTATATACCAAATTAGTAGTTTTTGGCCTTCAATATTCTATATAAAAGCCGAATAATGTGAAGAATATAATCTTTTGGTATATTCATTTCCTGTAGTAAACGAATATAGAATAGTTTTATCAAATCCAAATTTGATTAAATATATACTTGCTTAATATCTTTAACTAATAAACTTATATTCTTATTTTAGATTTTCAATATTACTATTAATACTAATATAATTCGTTGATTAACTTTTTAAATCGTAAATGATTGTATAAGTACTATTTTCTTGTTCTTGTTTTTGAATATTTGTATAATTAGTTTAGATTTAGGGAAAGCTTTTTCAATGCTTTGATTTTTGATTTTATTAACAAATTATAAGTTAAATATTCTAGTATTTGTTAGTATATTTTTTTTTTTAGTAATTTTAAATATACCATTTTTTATTAAATTATCGATTTCTTTACATTTTGATTTTGTATAAATTAACAAAGTGATTGTATACAATTACAAAGTTGATATAAACGTTTTATTATATTTAATATTTTCTTTAATACTAATATAACATAATTATTGTTTTGTTTAAAAATAAATAATAATACCAAGTAATGTTTGTACATTTTTTGTATCATTATATAAGTAGTGTTTTTGCTTAGATTTAGGAATTGTTATTGTAAATGGAATAAATGTATTAAGTGTTATAAGTACTTTTACATATAATATTTCAATGCGAAGATTTGATGCTAATAAAGCTACTAATATAATTGAAACTACTACTTTTAAAACTACCTTTTAAACTAATAGAACATCTCCCTAGATTAACGAAATCGCTAGAAATAATTTAACCACTATTAAACGAAAATTTGTTGAACTACTTAATAGTTAAATTTTGCAAATCTTATTGTTAATATTAATTAACTTGAATAAGTTGATCCATTTACCAATATAATTATTGCTTTTTTGCTATACTAAAACATTTAAATTAAAAAGTAAATTGTATACAAAAGTAATATTTGGGCTATTTCGTTGTACCAATATATTAAAAACCTATCTTTTTGCCCTAATTTTATTAATTTTATTTATAATCTTTTTAATAATTATAAATTGTTACTCAACTAATATTACAAGTAAATCCGTTTTACTCATTCGAAAGTATATCCCGAATACTAGTAAAATTAGTACAAGCCCATTTAGATTAACAAAATCGTTTACAGTTTTTACAACCATTTGAAGTTTTATCTTTTTTGTAAAACTTAAACTATTTATCTCTTCGTCAATAATATTATATACATATTAAAGAATATAGTAATATTATTCAACTATTCTAACAAACCAATATGCCTTTACAAACATTGTTTTTATACTAATAACTATAAAATCAATATATTATATAAATTTTTTATTTACAAAGTTTTTACCTTCATTGTATATAATATAATCCAAAAGTCCCACATAAATATTTATCTAGTATATCTTCAACTTCTCCTATATATATTTTGCAAAAATATTTTTAAACTATTAAATCGTTTGAAATCTAATACTCTTGTTGATTATATAAAAAATAGGTTTATTATTGATATATATTATATTAATAATAATAAAATAATTGAAATTGATATTGTTCTATAAATTAAATTTGAATCTCCCAGATGATCTTCTATATTTTTAACAAAATTCGCAAAATTTGGTAAAATTTTCGAAATCTTTTTATACAATATTATTATATCCCATTTGTTGAAGAATACAATAAAATTTATAAGTAGACGAGTGATTAAACTGTTAATGCAATTGCTGAAACTTTGCTTTTGTTAAATAACATTTATCTAAATTGATCAATTTTTATATAAAGTACTAAATATTAATTTTCCAAAGCAAAAACCTGTACCCAAATTTGCAAATTACCGAGTATTAAATAGTTTTTAAAATAAATATATTGTTAAAATTATTAAAATAAATCTTAAGTTTATTTATATCTATTAATAATAAAAAAAATAATATATCTGCTTTAACAATATAAAATTCAACTTATCCAAAAAATAGTTGAATCTAAATTGAATTTATTGATAATATAAATCCAATACTAAATATTACTTAGGCGGTATTTATTCTAAATTTATTAATCTCAATATTATTATCGGCTACATTTTTGTATACTAAAAATTGCTTGTATCCTACAGTAGATTGTGTTACTATATTATTATTAATTATTATACTATAGAATTCCTTATTGTTGTAACAATTAATAAAAATTTTATCTTTTTCGTTTACTATAATATATAAGAATACTTTATTACATAAATTCTTTACAATTTTTTAATTATTAATTAAACTGCATAAAATAATATATTAGTTAATCCTTAATCTTTTATTTTTAAAATTACATTGTTTAAAGAATACTTTAATTTTTTTATCAGTATTCATATCGTCCTTATTATTGCTAGTTAATTCGTTTAATAGAATTCCTTTATATTTTTAAAAATATTAATTAAAAGTTTTTTTAAAACTTTGTTGGATTCCATTATATTTCTTTTTGTATTTTTTTCTAAATTCGTTTTGTTTCTTCTTATTATATTTATTCAACTAATAATCTACTTCTCTATAAACAAAACATCTCTTATTGTTTTTTATAAATAAACATCGTTGTTAATGTTTATTACCATTTTGATTTGTTCAATTTGTTTAATATTTCTGGTTAGCTAGAAAAGCACCTTGAACCTCCTTAGGATTAGCTTTTTTTTATATCAAAATTGAAGATTGTAAATCTTTTAAAAATCCCATTATATTTTTAACTAACCTATAACAAGTAATAAAGTATATTTTAACAAATTGGTATATATTGATAAGCTTTTAATACAAAAAGTTGTTATTACAAAAGTTATACAAAAATCTTTTTTATAAGTAGTAAAGTTCTATAGTTATAATTTAAAGATAATTAGTTATTAGTTTTCTTTTGTTTTTAACTATTATACTTTTTAGTATAACTACTTCCTATTTTTGCAATACATTTTAATAATATTCATCTTTTTCAAATATCGTAATCATTATATTGTACAAACTATTTAGGGTGTTTAATAAATCCCCTAAATTTGAATAATAAAAATTAAGTATAGTATTAATTAGTATAGTTAAAAAAGCTTTAATATAGTTCTATATCTTTATATCAATCTTACAACAATTATTTTTAAAAACAAAAAACTTGTAGTCAAAATTATTATTTTAACCAAAATATTTATTATTCTTTTTATAAATCTTTGTAAAGTTAATTATATCCCATTCCATTGTACTAGTGTATAATATATATGTTTGTGATATACAATATTTATAATCATAATTGTTGTTGTTTTGATATAATCGTTTTTGATTATTGTTTTTATAATTATTGTTATTAAAATTATTGTTATTATTAGGGTTGCTATTGGGATTGTTAAAATCGATTCCAATTGAATTACTAAGAATATTTTCGCTATTTTTGATAATCCCAATTGGATTATTAAAAGCATTTTCGCCATTTCTAACAATTCTAATTGAATTTTTAAAAGTATTATTTTGTTAATACTTTTTTTGTTATAACTTTTGTTGATATTATATTCAACAATAAAACTTTTTTGAATTAGATTATTGTTTTTTTATTTGTTGTATAAAATAGAACAGTTTTGTAGTTTTTGGGAGAGAGTTAAATAGAACCTTTTTAAAATGTTTTCAAGGTTGTTATTATTATTGTATAATGCTTTTTGAAAATATTCTAAAGAGTATTAGTATTTGCAGTATAGGTGAATTAAATTTATATCTTTTCGGGATAATGTTTTTATATTTATTACTTCGTTTTTTTCCTTTATTGATTTAAATAGAATTTATTCTTTTAAGTATATTGAAAGATTTAAATTTAAAATTTCGGTTTTTTATAGCTTTTTGGATTTGTTTATTTATCTATAATTAATATTTTTTGATATTTTATTTTATATCAAATAAAGCAATGTTTATTAGCTTTGTTGTTCTTTTAGTATCCTTTTCTATATATATACTGTATAAACAGAATTTATTGTATAATTTGTATAATAAAAATGTGTTGGTTATTATAAAGGTATCGAACATAAAGTTTGAAAATAATCCAATAAAATTTGCCTATAGTTTATAGTTGTATAAGTTACCTTTTTTGTATTAGTAAACTTTGTACTTGCAGAATCTTTTAATATATATCTTGTTATATATTCCCTTACTAATGCCCTTTATATATTCTATTTCAAGTGTATTATATACATTGTTTTTTATTGTTGAGAATCTAGTTATTGATTGCATTGGTGATGTAGGTCAAAATTGTTTAATATTAGTATATTATTTAGTATTAGAAGATTTTATTTTCTTTATTTTCTATTGATTATAACTGTTGCTACTTAATTGGTTTGAGTTAGCTGAATATTGAAATGCGCTAAATATTAATATTTTAGGGCTTCTTGCTTTTTGTATATTACTGTAAAACGTTTACTAAAATGTGCGAAATAGGGGAATTGTTAATTAGAACTTTACGGTAAAAGGTTTGTATTATAGTATTTGCAAGGATCTACTAGAATAAGCAAAATTCTGTAGTGTTTTGTACGAAATTCTGCAGGGTTTTACAAATATTATTAAATGCCTTAACTTTTTAAAAGTTGAAAAGTTTTGTAGTAGATTTTGTAGTATGTTTTGAAATATGAGGTGCTTTGTGTAGTAGAAAAGTAGTTTTTGCTAGGCTTAAGTAAGGTATGTGATGGATGTAGTGGGAATATAAAGGCTAATATTAGTTACAATAATTGTATACAAGCTTTTATAATCTTTTTAGCATACAAAGATAAATATTAGTTACAATGATTGTATACAAGAGTTTGTGCTTTTTCGAATAGAATCTAATCAAGTCCCTAAACTACCTTCAAAGTATAATGTAATTAAAAATAATCCTAAACTCCTAATTTGTAATATTACTAATTAGTATTGGAATTATTAGGGTAATAAAAATCAACAAATAGTACTATATAACTTCATATTATATTTATTGTTTAAAGAAAGCTAGTATATAAAGGGTTTGAGAACCTATATAGATCACTGCCGAGGCGCTAGCGCTGTACAGCTAGTATTAACCTAATCTGTCCTGTACAGTCATGCAATTCCCGACAAATAAATATATTGGAATAGTTTAATATTTATATTTCAAATCAAAAATGCTAAAAACTTTATATTTAAACTATATTAAATAATTATAAATTTTAGTTTGAAACTTTTAATAATACCTTAATTTATTCTTTTTTAATTAATTATAATTGAATATAACTTTAACCTTTATATTGAAATCTGGATTTTTTGATTTATCTTTTTTAATTAAAACTGAATTTACATTTTAATTTAATAGCTTTTTATTAACTTATAAAATCTTTTTATATATTTTATAAATCAATTTTTCTTAAATAATCTTTTATAACCAATACTTTTAAACTAAAAATTAGTATTTTTGTTTTTTTGATTTTTATAATTTAATACCCTTTTTTAATTTTAATTTATATTCAAAAAGATTTATCGCTTCAATTTCTTTTAACTTTTTAATATTTAAATTATATTATATATATATTATTCTAATAATATACTTTCTGTTTTTTAAATCAAAAATAATATTTTTTAATATTATTTCCTTTTTTCTAAACTATTTATTAATTCTTTTTTTGTTGTCGTTCGCCAATTCTCACCTATTTACACATTTATTTGAAAATAGTTGCGCGTTATTATATAGAATAAAGAAACTTTAGGATTCATTAAAGATTCTACTTTTTATTTTTTTAATAAAAATATTTGAAATTTTGATTCCTTTTTTAATCGATTTGACTTTTAGGGCTTTTTTTTATTTTAATTATACTACTTTATATAATAATAAATCTTTTTCCGCAATTTCTAATATAAAACTTTTTAACTAATACATTTAAAAATTTTTTTTATTTTAATTTACTTTCTCATTCCCCTTTTTTACTTCCTTATTTTCATTTTTATTATTCTCTAATTTTATAATAAACAACTTATAATTCGTATAATCCCTATCCCCTTTTATAATACTTTTAATAATATTCTTAAATCGAATAAATTATATTTTAATATTTTTATATAATCAATAATTTAGTTTTTCAAATCAAAATTTGAATCTGATTTATTTATATTAAACTCTTTTTCCTTATTATTTAATTTAATAAAATAATTTTTATATAATATTAAATCTATATATTTTCTTGCCTTATAGTTTTTATCTTTACTTTTATTAAAAAATTATAAAATTAAATTATATTCCATTGTTTTAATAAACCTTAATAATTGTAATATAATTACTTTTTCATTTTGTTTAAACTTTTCAATTTTAATTTAAAAATTTCGAATCTTAATTTTAGCATTTATATTATAAAACTAAAATAAACTAAATAAAAAATTAAAATCCTTTAATAAATTGCAATTCATAAAATAAACAAAAATATAGATTATTCTTTATATTCTTTTAATAATAGTTTTAAAATATATAAATAATTTCAATTTAATTATTCTACTATAAACCGTTTTTAATATAATACTTAAATTTATTTGAATACTTAATTTATATATAAAATAATTTATAACTTTAACTAAATTTAAACTAATCAAATTCAATTCTAAACTTTAATCTATAAATATAATTCCCTTTAAAAATATAATTCGCTAATTTTTTTCTTTTTTATTTTTTCCTTTAAAAGTAATCTAAAAATAAAAAGCTTTCTTGTTTTATACAATTTTAATAAATATATTATTTAAAATTAATTTTTTTATTCTTTAAAGTTAATAAAACAAATTACTTTTTATTATATTTTTAACTTTTAGTATTTTTGCTTTTCTTTTGCTTTTCTTTAATTTAATAACAAATTTTATATTATTGTATATAAATAATCTATAGAACTTCTTAATTGTATTTAAACTGATTTAAAATAATTCTAAAAAGTTTAATAATATTTTAATATGTTTTATAAATTCATAATATTTAAACAAATTTTTATTATATTATCTAATTATTTTATATAGTTCTTTAACTTTTCTTTTACCTGTTTTCCTAATTTTAAATATTGGAATTAGATTTATACACTTGTATTTCTTTTTATTTTCTTTATTGCTATTTAATATCTCTTTTACATCTATTTTTATTTTTTTTCAATTTTTATTATTAATAATTATAAAAAAATCGAAAAACATTATTTATTCGCTTTCCTTTTTTTTATTAATTCTATTTTACTTTAAAAGAAATTATAAATCTTTACATTTTTCAATATTACTTAACCCAATTTTAAATCAATTTTAATTATTAAAGTTTAACAACTATTCAATTCTTTTTCAATTTTAACTTTATAACTTTTTATATCTATTATTAGAAAAATTATATTATAAATGTATATTTGCTTTTACAATTTAAAAAATTGATTTGTACAATTTGATTTGATATAGTTTTTTTAGTTATATATAATACAAATTGTATTCTTGCTATTCCATTTCTTTTATTTATTGACAAATAAATTTCTAAATTGAAATTTTAAAAATATAGGATTGTTTTTCCTTTTATTTTTATTTCTATTATTAAAATTTATATTATTAAAATGCTACAGATTTTATAGATTGAATTCGTTATTAAAGGAATTTCGCAAACTTTTATTATGTTTATTAAAATTTCTATTTTGATTTAATGTTCTTTTATTAAATGAAGCAAAATTTTATAATAATATTACCTTAAAAGTTTCAACTTTTGGTTTTTGATTATCTATCTTAATAATTTGTAGGGTTAGTTTTATTATAAATAATATATTTTTATAATTAGTTTGTATTATTAATAAACTTTTTATTATTATTTATTTTAAAATAATAATAAAGTAAAATTTATTATATTTCTTTTTAATTATTATTCTTATATACTTATTTTTATACTTTTAAATTATAATTACTTTAATTTATTTAATAATTTTAAACAATTGTTAAATTTTTTATATGATTTTATATAACTTCCAAAGTATACTATAAATAGCTTTTTTTTTATAATTACCATTCTCCTAAACTCCTTGTTATTTAAGCCTTTAACAAATATACTTATTACTATAACTAAAATATATTCCTTCAACCTATTTAATATTTAGATAATTGTTTTTAGCTTATTTTTACTATATATTTTTTTAAAAATGTAAATATATTTTTAGTAATATAATATTAAACTCTTTTTATTTTTTTGTTTTAAGTTTTCAATTTTAAATTAAACTAATTATTTTAATATATTTAAAATTTTTAATAGGAATTGCTTTATTATAAATTCTTTAAATTTAATAATATCCCTAAATATAACTTGATTAATAATATTAAAAATGTTTCGAATTCTAAAAGTAGAGTTAATTTAAAACTCTGCCTTTCCTTCATATAATATATCTATAGTTTTTAAAAAAACTAATAAAAATAGTATTACATTTTCTGCTATTTCAAAATTATACTCTAATTTATACAATTATTTTTTTGCAAGGTTTTTCCCGTTATATTTATTTGTAAATATAAACAAAAAAATATTATTATTTAATACTACTATAATAACATTTATAATTAATAAATTATTAATAAAACTTTATATAAAGTTTAAAGTTAAACTGTTAAAGTTGATTTGAAATAAGTTTAAATATTCTATAATATTTTTTAAAACTTTAATAAAACGTTTTGTTTTAATTAATCTTAATTGATTTATAAAGCTATTTTAATTGAAAGAAATATTAAATAAATATAATACAAAGATAATATAAAACTATTAATAAGATTTATAATATTTTAATAAACTGAAATAGAATACTAATAAATAGTATAATATATAAAAATATAAAGTAAAATAAATCCAAATGTTAGTAAAATGTTTTTGTTTACAAATCTTAATACAATATGATTTTTATTGAAGTAGATTTTGCTGTTTTTGGTTGATTTCCGGTTTTCCAAATAAATAATAAATAATACTTTCTTTCTAAATCTCCAAATACAAAATTAATATAAAGTAATACATTTATATACAATTCTTAGCCCAAATAATAGCTATTTTCTACTCTCAAAAATCTTTTGTATTATATATTATAATATATTATCTTAATTTTTATTATAAAAAATCTGCAAATATTTTGATAGTAGGATTTAGCCAATTTGGTAATCCGAAGTATGTATTGATAGCAAAACTATTGTAGATTTATAGTATTTGTATTTTGCAATTCGTTTTTGTTTATTCGATTCCTGTTTATCTTTTGCTTACTCTTTTAAGTTTTTTTTTACCCTTTATTTATAATTGATTTATTATCAACATTAATATTAAAAATAAAATTTTCTTTTCAAAGAATTTTAATTCAAATTGGCTTAAAAACTAAGGTTTCGAAGCAAAAATCTTTTTAATAACTTTAAAAAACTTTCCTTTGATTTACTAATTAATTAACAATAATCTTAAACTCTTTATTTATATTTTATACTTTAAAAAACCAGATTTCGAATATAACTTTGTAGTAAAAAGTGGGATATTTTATTTAAAAAAGTAAATGACAATCGAGGTCCATTTATACTTGTTTAATCTAAGCTATTATAAGAAGGAACCCCTTCATATCCACCTTCCATATCTAGGGTAGACGAAATACATTCTGCCAAAGCGATTGACCACTGGCATTAATCAGACTTCGAAAACCAATATAATCTGCACGTGAAATCAGCGTAAGCCTCAGAATCTGGCATGGCAAGAATGTATATCCTAATTCCTTTGGTACGCACGTAATTTGGATCTTGTAGCTATAGTCTGAAGAAGTAGATTGAAAGTTAGAGATAAGTTCGTGACTCGATCATCCATACCTATTTAAAGACACAAGTTCCTTTTCGCATGGAGGAATCGTATTAGATTTTGAGACTTGATATGAACTTACTCCAACAAATAAAGGGTAATTTTCAGTCGAGCCAAACTGTTCCCAAGGTAATAATTAAGACGTAATCGTAAGGGTATTTGTTGGTGAGAGGGCATCAAGTTAGAAAAGCGGTACTAATTTCACCTATGTCAAACAAATTGGAATACTTCGCTGCTAGAAAGCTATCAAATATATCCGTGTAGCATAAATCGAGCTCATTGAATAGGTAGGTAGAGATGGAGATGGAGGTAAAAAGCAATTGATGTCTGTCTAAAAATTATGGCTGCGTTGAAGAGATTCTAGGATATGACACAAGTGGGTGCCTGATAGTTGAGGCTAATGACAGGCTAATAGTGTTTCATTAAATTGGTTACTAAGCAAATCCATCCAACCAATGAAATTGTTCCCTCGGATTGATTACCTGTAAAGTTAATCAGATGTAAACAAACCGCATCACCGCATCACCGCATCTCGAATATTCAAAAGATTATAGAACATCATTTTGCGACAATATTCACAACGAAACATACACACTCCCGCATAACATGAAATTATCGAAATAATTTGGATCTGAATCATCTCCACAAATCTATCTTCATGAGAACATAGAAAGCAGAGGGTTTAATTCATTTATCGCGCTTTTGCGCATTCATTGCTATAATGGTGCGATACGGCATCGATGAAGCTTCGTTATCATCTCCAGATCCCCTCGCCGACTCCTTGACATATCAGGCGCCTCCAAGTACGAAATCACGAAAGACTCCCTCATCGCGTCTGTCACTGCCGTTGCAAGGTAGTTCTCCAAAAAAACAAATATTTGAGTTGGATGTAGGAAATACAATATCACCACAAAAGATCAGAGTTACAGTTGAGGCCGAAGATTCGGATAGCGAGGACGATCATGCCAATCTTAGACCTCATAATATGAGCTCTCCTACGCCTGCGCCAGTACCTCGACGAATAGAACGAACAACTACGACAACAGTGCCCTTGCGGGGGCTTTCGGACTCGGAGAATGATACCAGCATTAGATATGAGGCAACACCCAAGAGACGCAGAGGTCGACCAAGAAAATCAGACACTCCGGTTAAAAGACAAGGTACCCCAATTCGAGCTGGCAGGCGTGGACGAAAAAGTGTTGGAGCAGAGGTAGACAATCAGGGTCCAGATGCCGATAACGAAGCAGTCTCGGCAGGCAATTCTAGATCGCGGTCGAAGTCCGCAAATGGTACTAAAAAGGTGACATCGCGTAAGAGAAAAGCTGTGTCTGATTTGGTCCCGTCGAGTGTGGTCAAGAGAGGTCGTGGTAGGCCAAGGTCCAAGCTACGACAAGAAATACGGTTTTCAGACGGAAGCGATGCGGCAGAGCAAGTACAAACTCCCAGTGCCGAGCCCAAACTGGTAGAGGCTGACAGTCACGAGGATTTGATGCCAGAGGAAATTGATCTTTTGGCTACCATTAATGCAAATTCTCAAAGTCCAGTCTCCCCATACCCAGCTTTTCAATCCACGTCGACTTTCCCAAGTAGTGAAGACGTCGAAGAAGATGTCGTCATTGCAAGATTTCATCCTGGAGAAGAAACACCTCGAACAACAGGTTGGTCAAGCGTCATAGAGAACTCGCAACTTCCAAGTTCATCGGACAGGGCACCAGAGAAAACAAGTCCCTTGGGTGAAAGTGTAAAGGGTGGAGCTCTATCTCCCGAGGCAAACGGTCTTATTGAATATGATGACGAAAACGGCGGCTATGGAGGGGATAGTTTTGACGATGATACCGACGAAGATTTTGACGAAACGCGTGAGATAGGGCAGTTTACCGACGTTGCCAATCATGATGCTCCTGAAGAGATGCAGGAAGAGGATTTCGAAGATGAGATGGATGATATTGATCATAGACCTGAGTTTGATACCATCATGGAGAGCGAGGGATTTAGCCTGATATCGCTTAGTTCTGTCCCGTCGTTGAGAAAACCCCTGAACGGGCTACTCCAAGATGAGGGGCAAATTTCAGCCGCACACCCGCAAAACAGAAACATCCTTTCAGTTAAGAATGCGGTACAGGACAACTCATTTTCAAGCATAGCACCAGAGATTCTCGAAGCTGCAACACCTGGTAGAAAACTCAAAAATCCTCATATTCTCCGCGTCCAGAACGCTCGAATTGATGATTCATTTTCAAGTATACCGCCTGAAATTCTTGAGGCCGCGACTCCAGCACCACGGAAAAAGGTTGTCGAGATGTTGCAACCAGAGAGTTCTCCAGTAGATGAAGAATACGCAGCTGGCGATGATGAGAGTAAGGGCCCTTTAGAATCACCAATGCCTCCGACAAAGCCTGGTAGATTGCACGAAAAATCATTTACAACCATCCACGCGACTCCCCTTGATGCCGCGACTCCACGACTGATGCGCAAAGCACCGCTCCGACCAAGTTCGATAAAAAAGTCTGAGGCTGTATCTAAAACTAACTCCCGACCATCACCAAATCTCCCAGAATCTTCTCATCTTGCAACATCTTCAAAGCCATCAAAATCACCGTCGCCACCGATCCAACAGTCTAAGAAGCCAGCTTCAGTAGAAGACACCGAGGTGGAACCATCAACAAGTCAACATACCGAACAACCTGTTGCACAACCCGCTGAAGAATCTCTGATCAACTCCCAGATTCATTCCTCACCTCCAGCAATTGCTCCGCGCAGATTTACATATACCGCACATCGTCGTCAGCAACGAGAAACAAATCCTAAGATGACACAAACTCCAGCAATTATCTTCTCTTCCCCTACATTGCCACCCCCTATTCAGCCGTCGAGGCAACCATCCGAAAGACCAGAGTCTTCAAACACCAACGCATCCTCACCTGCCGAGAAGGCTGGTCGTATTTTGCAAGATATTGTTATACCATCATCATTGCAAAGAAGTAGATCCGAGAGTCTAGCTAGTCCCTTTAAAAGTCCGACAACAGGAAGAAGATCGAGCTCAAGCATACATCCAGATACTAATATCAATCGTTCCATACCTGCTGAGCAGCCTCAACCATCGCTGCCAAGATTAGATCCTAAAAGAGATGTAGTTTCGCAACATTCTCGAACAAGAAGCTGGAGTCGGCCCGTTCTTGATGAAGATCCATTTGCTGGTAATGGGGCAACACAAAAACGTCCATCCACGGACAAATCTCAAAGTTTCAATCTTGAGTTACCTAGTAGTCGTCGTATGTCTGTTTCTCTGAATTCGGCGGTTGTTCCTCAGCACGAGTCGTCAAGAACTATCAATTCTATGAATTCACAACCTGAAGAAGTTAGTCGTAACGGAGCTGTTGAAAAAAAAAGACCGGCGTCACCATCTAAGGGGAAGAGAAGCGTAGATGCGAGAAGTAAAACAAGTTCTTTGCAAGAGAAGTGGGCTGCGCAACGAGCTGCAGTCAGCCAAAAAATATCCAAAGCCGATACTAGAGAAGTCATGGTTCTTAGTTCCGATGATGACAGTGATGATGAAGACGACGATGACTACAAGGATAAAGATCCCGCTTCAGAAGAAGCACAGGAAACTGAACCTGAAGTACATAAGTCTAATATCGAAAAGGATATCGATAATGGAGACGAAGAAGAGGATATCAATAATGGAAACGAAGAAGAGTATGAAGAAGATGAAAGTTTCGGACTTTTACTGGAGACGCTAGACGCTTCAAATCAGGAAGACCAGCTTCATTCGGACAAATCCGACAATGCAGAACGATCTAGACGAAGCAAAATTCCTAGTCCTTGGAGAACAAATAGCAAGCGTTTAGTCTATAGTGACGAGCTTGCTAGAATGTCCCCAGATCATAATGCGAAAGCTCCCTCGGTCGAAGAGCCCTCACCCAAAAGCTCCCCGACGCAAGTTGATGTGAAGAACGACTCTCAAACCGTTCCTCAAGTCGATGGCGACAATACTCTTGATTTGTCTGGATGGCAGATACCCCAGAAACAGAATTTTCAGCCCAAGCTCCGTAGTATAAACAATACTCGGTCTGATATATCTGCACTTTTACGATCATCGCCCTTTGGAGGGCTCCCAACTCTCTTGAATAAAGAAAAAGGACCGACTGCTGAAGGTTCATCATCCAAAGACGCTCCAATCCCTCAAAATTCATATTTTAAGGCGTCCCGAGACAATTCATCTGGCGATACTGAGGAAGAAACGAGCTCATTTGCTCCAATCCCCCAGAAGATGGATTTCCAACCTCGAGTTCGTAAAAATGGTGAAGCCCCACCAGCTGCACCCTTTTCTCAGCCAACGACATCTTCAAGGGGCATTTTCGGAAAACCGGGACCTACTAGGACCAATCTCCCAACTCCAGATACATCATCATCATCTCTGGTTGGCAATCTAACCAACACATCACCAAGCAGGAGCAACAAACTCAAAACTCAGCCTACCCAACCAGACATCCTTCAGCATTCTTCATCTCATGTCCCAACATCCAATATTTCTGCGCCCATTAGTACAAAAGAGCATCGCGACCTCCAAAACCCCAAACCCAAATGGACAGAACACCGTCTTGAACCTCCAATCCCCGCCTCTCCTACAAAATCTATCCTCCGCTCCCCCCAACACTCCTTTGCCCCTCCTTCTCAGCCATCGCCTAGCAAAAACGTCGTCTTCGCCTCTTCTTCTCCGCAACCAAGCTCACCCCTCACACCCCAATTATCACCCACCCACTGGACGCGCGATCACTGGCTCCTCCTCGATTCCATCCTCCAAACCTGGAAACCCGAAAACCAAAATGACAAAGACTCCGAGCCCAGCAACAGCACCGAGGCTTCCAAATACGGAAGAAGAAACTCAACAAGGGTCATCAGTAAATTACTTGGGAAAACGGTGAATCTCAAAGATAAAGGCGTGGGGATTGGTGAGGGCGGGGTGAGAGTGTTCAAGAATGGGGATAAAGCGGGAAGAGAAATTGGAAATGAGAAGATGAGATTGGAACAGTGGCATCTAGAGGCGGTAGATGAATTTAGGGGGGAAGTTCCAGGGTGGGATGAGGCGGTTGTGGCGAAGAGGGTTTTTGCGCTTTTGGTGGGGGAGGAGAGGAGGAGGAGGGGGATTATTAATTAACTTTCCTCTTGGAAGCACCGCTGGATTCATCTTGGTTGAAGTTTTGGGTATGTGGGATATGTGGTTGATATCCACGTCGCTTGTTTGATTGATTGAATGATTTTGGTACGCTTCTTCTCATCTCATCTCATCTCATCTCATCTCGGAGCCGAGAGATTATTACATGGTGGGTGGGATTTGGAGACTCCCGTCACTCAATGTTCGATTTCTTTTGTTTTCATTCTGTGAATACCACCACCACCGTATGTATGTTGTACAGCCATTTTTGGATCTTGAGCGGAACACCGTGTTGGAGTCAAGGAATGAATGGATGAATGGATAGGATACCTGGATAGCATGCAAGTATAATTTTGGGAGCAAAGGCAAAAGCAAAAGGGTTGCAGGCATATTCTTTTGGGAGTTTTGACTTTCTAGTCTGGGTGTGGGATTACTAGGGGCTTCTTGTGGGAAGCTGTAGGGAGCCATTTTATGATAGGATAACGGACTATTAAAATCACCTGATTTGCCTATATATGATGTGTTATAATCACTTTGCTACTCATGAAAATACGGATGTTAGAACTTTAAATTAGGAGCCATTTCATATCGTATCATATCATTTGCCATCTTCCGATCTTGACGCCTCTATGATGCATTATCTGCCCTCCATCTAACCTGTGATCCACCGATCTACTCCAGCATACTCGCTTGATTGGTATAAAGCACATCAACCACACTGCTCAACTTTTCGATTGTCGCTAACGCTGCATCATATCCCACATCTCTCTCCGTCTCATCGTAAATAATCAAACACCCAGCCCCTTGATCCAATACGCCAATAATTACTTTATCGAGAATCATCTGCGATAACTTTTTTTCCACTTGCTGTGTATCGAGACCGACCATCTTGGCGATATGGGCGATTTCGACGCGGGAAAAGGGCTCGATGACTTTGATAAGGTTTTGTTCCAACATGGCATCGTAAAGGCGACGGAGGTGGTTACGAATGAAGGCATCGGAGCCGAGTTCGTGGCGGTAGTCCCCGAGTGCTTTTTCATATTCTTCTAAGGAACGATTGGAGTGGGCACGGGCGACGGCTTTCATGGCTTCGAGATTCTTGCCTGCATATTTGATGGCTTGTTTGGAGGTCATGAGTTGGTTGACATCATCGGCGAGATTGAGCATAATTTTGCAAAGGAGCATGTATTGGAGAGCTGCGGTGGCTTTCTCCGGTTCGTCTTGGGTATGATATCCATCTAATGCTTCGATGAAGTAGGAAAATGCGGTATTGAAATCTTTATCTTCGGCGTGGAGTTTGCCAGATTGCATATCGAGTCCGGCTTGGAGTAGAGGAGGGGTATACACAGATGCAGCGCTTGTTCGAGCGGCGGTAAGTGCGGCGCGACCTTTGGCTGTGTTTCCCAAGGCATGGTACACGCGGGATTCGAGGAGTTGGACTTCGACGAGGACGAGTTTGTCATCGAGACGCTTGAGCTCGCGGAGGAGACTGTTGATGAGGGTAAGGGCATCATAGTAGGATTGCTTGACCATGTAAAGGCTGACAAGACGAGTTTCAAGATTCTGTCTCAGGAAGCCACGACGTTCCGATGTGGCCCATTCAATGCATGATTTTGTGACGGTAATTTGGGTATCTGTTGTATTTGGGATGGCATTGAAGAGATCTAGAAGTTGTCGCACTGTCGTAAAGTCTTGTTAGCGGAGTCCTAGCCGTACCATCATATAAACCGTGATCTGCCCAGACGCAGAAGCTCAGTGTGAAATAATTCTTACCTAACTTTGCTGTTTTGGCCTTTGCGAATGATGATAATACTGTCCGGCTTGTTGTGATCAGATCTACCAACTCATCCGCTTTCCTATGAGAATATTAGCAACTATCTCATGGCAGATCAAGCTCTACAATATATGCCACTCACTTCTCATCTCTATACAATTCCCCTAGACTAACCAACGCAACTTCATATTCTCGAACAGAAGCTTCTGACGTTACTGAAGGAGGTTTGGAGATGATTTCCTTATATTGTGCCTCTGCCTTTCTTGGATCTGTCTTTGCCAACTTTTGGGCCTCTTGTATCCTCAACGATTCTGTTGGTGCCATGATTGATAATTGTGAAAAGTTAAGTGTGGAAGAAGTTGTGAAGTTGTAAAGTTATGTTTGATGTTATAATTTCGAAGGGAATCGCATTTCTAGGTAAACTCGCCATTACGATATCCGCTAGGAACCTGGAGCTTTACGGAAACCGCGCTAAATATATAATCCCTGCAAATTTTTTATTTGGCCCCAAGAATTTTATTATAACTGCAATATTTCTTTGCGATAACCTTACATTTTTTTGTAATAGTAGCAACATAACATATTAATTTCAAAATGGTGAGTTAAACTTCTTTAATGTCAACTTTTATATATGTCTATATCTATCTCTTGCTAATTCAACTGTTTTATAGAAAATTAAAGCACTCAGTCGGGCTTCCATTCAAGCCCCAGGGTCTGAAGCCAAACAGCCCCGCAACCTTGGTATGTATAACTTTATTGAGGACATTGGAGGCAGAGATATTGATACTTCGTATAGACCCAGCACTACATCCATTCGAAAGAGCTCGAGAATACACTCGTGCCCTCAATGCCACCAAAATGGAGAGGATGTTTGCCGCTCCTTTCATTGCGCAATTAGGAAAAGGACATGTAGATGGAGTTTACACAATGGCAAAGGATCCGAATGCTTTAGAACGATTTGCGAGTGGCAGTGGCGATGGTGTGGTGAAGGTATGGGATTTGACCTCCCGGGACGAGGTCTGGCAAACTAGCGCGCATGAGAATATTATCAAGGGCATGAGTTGGACGAGGGATCAGAAGCTTTTAACTTGCGCAAGTGATCGATCTATCAAACTTTTCGACCCTTACAATACAACTACCGGATCTCCACCTGTGGCAACATGGCTAGGAACCAATGCGTTCACAAGTTTGTCTCATCACCGTTCGAAGAACGCATTCGCAGCATCGTCTGGAGTTATCTCGATATACGATCTCGAAAGACAGAATGCGCCACCCGATGTCTTGAAATGGCCAAATTCGACGGATACTATTACCACGGTAGCTTTCAATCAGGTTGAAACATCTATCCTTGCTTCCACTGCTACGGATAGGTCGGTCGTGTTATATGATCTCCGGACTGGAATGCCAATTCACAAGACGCTTCTCAACTTTGCCTCGAATGCTATATCTTGGAACCCTATGGAAGCATTCAATTTTGCGGTAGCAAACGAAGATCATAACGTCTATATTTTCGATATGAGAAAGATGGAGAGAGCCTTAAACGTACTGAAGGGTCATGTTGCCGCTTGTATGGATGTAGAGTTCAGCCCAACTGGAGAGGAGCTCGTTACCGCATCGTATGATAGGACAGTTAGATTATGGAGCAGGACTAAGGGTCATTCGAGAGATATCTACCATACCAAGCGCATGCAGAGAGTCTTTTCGGCAAGATGGACTCCGGACTCAAAATTCATCCTTTCCGGGTCCGACGATGGCAATGTTCGTTTATGGAGAGCTAATGCTTCGAAGAGGGAAGGAATCAAGTCAGCAAAGCAGAGAACTGCTCTGGAGTATAACGAAGCTCTGTCGGAGCGATATGCTCACATGCCCGAAATCAGAAGAATCAAACGTCATAGACATGTTCCAAAGGTTATTAAGAAAGCTGGAGAGATCAAATCGGAGGAACTCAAGGCAATTAAACGCAGACAAGAGAATGAACGCAAACATACCAAGAAGCAATTCTCGAAAAGAAGAGCAGAGAGGGAGAAGATGGTTTTGGCAAACGAAAAGTAATATTATGTATGATTGGCTGGGAAAAGCTTATATAAAGTGCGGAGTCAAGGTATCTTCTGGCATTCACAAGGCGTTTAGGAGGCTATGGTCGGTTTTGGAATACCACAAATTACAACGTTTGACTGGGAGATAGAAAATGAAAATCTGATGACCAAATTTTATGGCTACCGGGGCATCTCAAGCCTCAATTCGGTGTGTATCTTCTTAGAAGAAACTTAATATTAATAGAGCCAGTGCTACCATATCGACTTATGCAATACTTCTACCGCGGTTGAGGTCTTCCAACCTGCAACAAAAGCGTTAGAGGGGGGAGTTCTTATATAAAGCCTTTTACTATCGAGTAACTTTGTTCTCAGTTGCATACATCGCTCCGTCAGTCACATCACATATTATCGTGGCCATGACGAATTTTGGTCTCCTGAGTCAATTTGGCCTATAGTCTCGAACTTTAGCGAACCCCCGTGAAGGCTGCCAAAAGTCTTTTTCTGCATTTAAGCATGTAGTTTGAAGGGCTATTCTTTGGGGTGGATTAGAAAAGTTTCTTCTCAGGCTAGAAAATCTGGATTAGTTGGTCGCTAGGTGAAAGTAGGCCTGTTGGAGAAGATTGGATAGGAGTGTTGAGTATGATGGTTGAAAGGGTGGGTGAGGTTGAAACATATATTGTAGTTGCTAGAAGGGGCGATAAGTGGCTTTTTAGACTCGCTATTATTCCACGCTTCATAATTCTGTTATTTTGTTTCATTTGTAATAGCATTCGTTGAAGGTTAGAATAGGTGGTAAGGTTTTGCTTTTCTTTTGCGTGGTTTCTTGGGTCGACGACAATATCACAACGATTACCAGTCAGATGCAATTGGGGACACTTGCAATTGAGTCTCAGATTGAGATTATGAAATTTTGTAAAGATCAGGCGATGTTCAATTGATTATTATACCACAGAAAATTCAATAGTTCTGACAATGTGAAGCAGCGGTTCGCCTCGTCCATAGGCCTTCTGGGTGCGGAAACTTTTATTGCATTTTCCAGTGTGCCATTTCCCTTCACATATTTCTCGATGATAGGTTCCTTGGTGCTCCAATACAACCACGGCATTGGCTCGATTGCGGCACCAAGACACATCTCATACTTTTCCCCAATTTTCAAGGTAGATAATCTACTAACGAGAAGAAATATTGCTGTTCTAGACCGTCATTAGCTTTCTTAGTGTAAACTTTGGTTGCCACATCGACTCAAACAGTGACGTCGGGATAGAGGAATATCAAATCTTCATCTACATTAACCAAAGTCCCCAGAACCGCGCGGATATGTATTGCAGTGACAGACGACGGAACGGACGGCTGGCGGCGCATGGTAAAAGCGCGGAATCTGCTCGGAATTGTCCGGTTCCGGGCGATGAAGCTGTTTTCCATGTAGAACGACAATGGAGAGTCTGACTTTTGAAGCGTCATGTCAAGTCGGACTGAAAATAGGGCATTCGGGTAAAGAGCGCGGGATTGAATTTGTTTGGAGTGTACCGACTATCTCGATCTCAGCATAGGAATGGATGTTGATGGATATATTGCTCATTGTATTATCTGACATAGTAGCCTTGTTTGGAAGATATTGCAGGAAGTCAATGCAATGAAAAGTAGGAGCGGAGTGGCTTGTTTGTGAGGCAACTTTGAAGCTTTACAAGGACGAAGTTGAGGCAATAGCATTTATGGCTGATGATGAGGACGATTATCATCGAAATAAGGTGCTCGGCCCCAAGACAACGGCATTGATTCACTGGCTGGCTGTGACTTTAGTTTTGGCTTTATCATGAAATGACTGCCATACCTATTCAGCCTAGAGTCTTTCATAAGCATATGCATGTATCGCAGCTCACGAACAAAATTCAAGCCACGAGCTTCGAAAACAGGAATAAGTTATCCTCACGCCTTTTCGCCTTGGTACAAGTGAAAGCGCTTCATGAACAGTATAGGCTCGAAGGTATTATGTTCAAGTGTGCCATTCTTCTATCACCAGCTATACCTGGTTTAATATGGAAACTAGAACTTTCCAACAAGGCAAGAAGTAGGCTGGACTCGTGGTATATCGTATTGAAAAAAAATACCCGATATACTTGTACATTTCATTGGACTGGAAAAGAGTTGAGATCCACTTCTATTTGCATAGTCTGAGTACATATATAAACTTCTAAAGGAGCAAATTTGTTACCCCATCAAGAAGCACTAAGTGTATCAAAATTTCACCGATTGAGGAAAAGAGCATGATTCACGAGGGACCTTTACTGGCCCATCAGGATTGGTAGGTTGATTGAATATTTCTTGAGTGGAATTTTGATCAAACATACACTCGTCTGGATTGATAGAGGGGGAGGTAAAGGAGTTACTTTTGACAGCAGTATATTCACATTCGTAACTGCTGTCGAAAATAAGAATATACCTAACAGCATGAAGAATAGTTTGACACCGAATAACAAAAACAAAGATTAATAGGCAATAGCATAGTCTTGACAGAACTATAATACCAGTAAAGAAGCAAGATCCCCAAATGCTGCATCAAGTATAAGGAATTCTCTCTGGTCCAGCAGAAATAGGGAGGAATATCCACATCCACCACATACTTATATAATACGCCCTAGCGTCTAGAAAGAAGAGTTTTCACTAGCATATATTATCTCCAATGCTTCATCCCTTAACATACACTTTATGCTATCCCGTCTTTAAAAGCCTTGGTGATTTGACCACAATGAGGATATAAGTACAGAATGTTCCCTTGCATTTTCCAGTATCAAGGAAGTATACAATCACACAACAAGCTTGTATTGGGTAATAACTATTGCTGTAGTATGGCGGTTAAACTGTAACTTTTTCAAAAGATGAGATTTGTGGTTTTGGGGGAATGGATTGTGAGTTTTCGGTGGTAAGACAGAGTGAGTAAAAACGATGGTGGAGGGTATAAAATGGAAGTTATAATAAGAGAATGAGGTAATTACAACAACAAGAGCTTAACAACAACAATAGGATCCCAAAGAAGTAGCATGTGAGTTATTATATCTTCGTGAATATATGCTATCCACCAGAAAAGACTAAAGAGCCTACAAACAGGTGAAAGTACATCTGTCAAGAAATACTACGCTCATAGTTTCATATAGCAGGTGTTTCTTTAGTATGAAGATCTTTAGTCTGCAAAAACTAACTCTTATATACAAAAAAAGATTATATATTCATATGTAGTCTGAATAGAGTTATTATATCTGCCCACAACGCCAGCATGTTGCGGAATAAAGTAACTCTATCAACGAATAATAAAACTTAGCACTACGTCTCTACCAAATTTTTCCCACTACCATTACCCCTTTTTCATTAAAAGTCTCAATAATCGCGTGTAAACTAGAAATAATGTTTTTATACTCTTGTATAAAGTGCTCAAGTCATATTCAAGAATCCAGCAACAATTAATATACATATTACTTTACTAGTGCCTTCCTAATATATATATATATATATATATATATATACAATCATTCAAACACTAAAAAGAATACCAATTCAAATATTTTCAAGATATTTTTGACGAAAACAGATCCTTTTATTTTACCAACCTCAAATGATCAAAAATGGCGGAAAGCAATAGCATCTACTGTATATGTGAAAAAGAAGAGGTGAACTATTTTGAGAATATTAAGCAATGGGGAAGTACAAGCAGCCGATGCAGCTTTACGAAAGGCGCACAGCAAAAATCCTCGAAACAAAAGTCGGCTACATGAAACATGGCACCCGCTATCGTTTTAATTTTCTTCTTCTTTGTAATTTAAAATGACACCAGATGGATGTTTAGTAGGAAATCTTTTCAAGTTCAAATAAAAACGCAACTCCAACTCCAACATCGAAATCACCATTTTTCATCTTCTTCTCCCAGTAAATCCAAATCCAAATGCAGTTTCCAACATCTCCGCTTTCCAGGTTGTGGCGCTCAAACTGGGCGGTCTCGCCTGCTGCTTCTTTCAAAATGCATGTATTTCCGGTGCCGATCTTTCCGTGCGTTGCATCCACGGAAGTGAACGATTGTTCCGGAGTCAGTCCTGCAGATGTTAGTTTGATCTCTTCTTCTCTTCATTTTGAAAGATGAACTCGCTGTAGCTGTGATTGGATGAAAGAGAGAGTTCTTCGTTGCAATATACCATGGAAATCCCCCTTTTTAGTCAAGCCTGCATTACCGAATACATTGGAATGGATATCTAAACGATTCATCATTTCGGTCTAGTTTTCCGCCAAACATATCATTTCATGAAAACTCTTTCCACTCTATCGCATCCCCTGAGTTTATCTCTTCAATAATATATAAAGCTGTAAACTGATATATACTCAATTTGCATTGTAAATCTTCCTATCCGTTTATATATATAAATCCATTTAACTTTTCAATATCAAAAATTGATTAAATATATATCTAATCCGTTTTCTCTGAAATTATCAAATTTCAAACTCTAGTACTCAACTAAAATATTTCCACTCCATCGTACCCCCCTGAAATTTATCTCTTCTTTAATATATATTGAGGATTCTCCATATCTAAACCCACTTTAGCATAGCACCTTATAACTAGTATATGGGTCACCTAATGTAATATACAGTTACCGTTCACTTATAATAGGCATTTTCCAAAACCCCACCTAAAATAGCTATTATACTACATTTTCAATAATTCAAATAAATTAATAAATATAATTAGAATTGTTTAAGATTTTGTATATATTTTAATTAGATACTAATAAATCTATTTATAAAATTTTAATTTATTCAGAACTTTTAATTTATAATTATTATTACATTTAAAGTTTCGTTTTTTAAAAAATTTGACGTTTTCGCTTATTTTACTAGTAAATTTGTATTTTTTTTTAACTTTTCAATTATCTTTTACTTTATTACTAGATTTTATACTTAACAAAAAATATTAAAAAATAATTATCTAATTTTTATAAAAATTAAATTAAATATCAATATAAATATTACAAAAAATTTATATCAAATTAAGTTTAATAATATAAAATTCAAAGATGTAAAGTTTGTAAATATCTATATTAAATTTTAAATCTTTTTAATATTATTAGTAAAATCTATTTAAATATATATAATATAGATTATTTTATAATATATTCATAAAGAACCATTAATTTTGATTATAATACTTAGATTTAATATAAGAATATTGAACAATTGATTTAAAAATGAATTTTTAAGAAGGTAAGGTTGGAAAAAGTGCCGGTTAAATTCCGGAGTGCCTATTATAAGTGGCCTAGTACTGTAGCTACCATATTGTATATATCATTTAACTAGACTTAGATTCTTTGATTAATACAATAATATCAGCCCCCATACCTAATTTCAATAATATATAAAGTTATAAACTAATATATATTCAACAATATATAAAGTTATAAACTAATATATATTCAACTCAAATTGTAAATCTTTCTATCCGTTTATATATATCTTCGCCCAACTTTCCAATATCAAAAGCCAATTAAGTATATTTGATCCGTTTTCTCCGAAAGTATCAAATTTCAAACTCTAGTGCTGAACTAAAATATTTCTCATTTCCAATGTTAGGGCAGGAACCACCCACCATGCACGCTACATGCATATAAGTAGCTACTTCTAGCTACCCTTCAAATCTGCATCATCATTATACGCTACATACCATACTATATTGTGTGTATCGTGATATCCAAAGCCAACCCGCTTCGCCCACTTCATTCCTTCCCCCCTTACAGGATTCCAAAGTGCTAGATCCTTCTCTCCCTCGAACTTCACTTGCTCACTGCATAATAATAACTTCACCACCAAATATCACCATAATTATCTATATCTCCCCCTTCCCTCCCTC
>NGKI01000002.1:2871806-2885549 GCA_002162615.1 Myriosclerotinia duriaeana
TCCTATCCGATGCAACGGCCTATTAATCTACTAAGATTTTTTTTTTTAGCACAGAATCAGGAACTTATGTATATAGTGGATAAGGATTTGCATATGTAATGACGAACAGCTGCTATTTACACCTGATGCTCTCTTCCCCGTAGGAAAATATAAAGTTAC
Source organism: Myriosclerotinia duriaeana (assembly GCA_002162615.1). Classification (NCBI taxonomy): domain Eukaryota; kingdom Fungi; phylum Ascomycota; class Leotiomycetes; order Helotiales; family Sclerotiniaceae; genus Myriosclerotinia; species Myriosclerotinia duriaeana. Next base: position 2,871,966 of record NGKI01000002.1, read on the forward strand.
AAAAACAAGCTTTACATATAGAAATACTTAATAAAACACCACTGGAGAAATACCCGATCAAATTTTAGGAAACATAAAGGCAATACTATATTTCACATGAGTTATAATCCTCTTACAAAAAAAAATCAAGCCAAATATTTACCATCAAAACAATAAACAAACAAACAAACCAAACAAGATATAAGACCAAATAATAACAGCGAATATAAACTTATACCAGATACCTACAACCATCCCTCTAAAACAACCAAACACTATCACTATTATACACTCATTCATCCACCAATCAATCTCCAAAACCCTTTCCACTCTCAAAAAAATTCTTTCATTTACAAATACTCCGATGTAAGATCTTATATTCTATATTCTATATTCTATATTAAAAAAAGCAATCATTAATAAAACCAATAAAACATTAATATTTTATTTATTAGAATTTATCAAGTCCTTTTTAATGAATGATGAAGAGGGAATTTCTTATTCCTCTATATAACTCATATATATATACATATATATATAATAAGTCAACTACCCCACTTTTAGGCCACCCCCCCATTTGGGCCACTTCATCAACCCTACTATTTTAAAGAACCTACCATTTTAAAATTGTAATAACTTAATAACTATTTAATTAATTATTATAAAATTTGAAATATATTTTTATTATATTATTATAAAAAGTTATATCGAAGATAATATTTATATGGCTTTTAATTGTGTTGCAAATGGTGTATTTATTTGAAAAGCTATTTTAAATTATAAAGTATTAAAAGTTACTTTTCAAAACTGTATAAAAAGCCACCTTTTTTATTATAAAAGTTCTCAAAACCAATAAAAGATACCCCCAATTCAAAAAACTTGATTAGTAGAATAGATATTAGTATAAAAGAGTTTGGATATTAGCCCCATTTATCACTAGATTCGCGAAATTGGAAAACACTTTTTTAATATTAAAAAAAGTGATTCTATATTTGGGAAGTAATAAATATACAATTTCCTATCTAAAAACCTAAAGATTAAAACCAAAAAGCAATATAGAATCAACTTTGCAAAGGTTTTAAATGTTATTATTGAAATTATTACTAAATAATATGAAAAGTTGTATTTACCTTAAATTCAAATTATAAAACTTGAAAATTAATAGAATATAAACAAAATTAATATTATAAAAGGTTAGGGTATTAATAGCTTAGTTATAAAAAACTTAAAACATTGTTTTATTCAAAAAAAATAATTTAGTTTTAAAGTATGGATATTATTTATTAAATGTATTTCAGTAATGGGCAAATATTTTAAACTATTAGTTATATATAAAAGCAAAAATATATAACAATAATAGTTTTCTACAAAATTAGATTTGTATAATAATTGATTATTTATTATAATAAAAAATAAATAAATCACTAATATAATAGGATTTGAATAGCTTAAAAAAGTATTTATACCTCAAACCATTTCTTTTACACTTAATAATACAAAATTATTTGTTTTAAACAGATACGGAAATCACAAAACTATTCTCTTTATATTAACCTATTATTTGCATAATATTCATCTTCTTTTTTTACCTTTATATACATCCCATATCCTACAACCTCTTAATTTATCAATATTCTCCCCCCTAAAAAATAAATACTAATATACACTTAATAAATTAAAATTATTATCTAATTTTATTTCAATTAGGAAATGTAGTTTTTTTGTATATTATTTAAATATTCAAAACAAAGGTTTAACTATGTATAATATTTTATTAGAATAAAAAACTAATAGTTTATAATTAATAAATAAAGCAAAACCTATTATAAGCCAACTTTTGATTGAAAATAATAATAAAAAGATTCTACCAGCAAACCCAATATCTAATAATAATCCTACATTTTAATAAAACAAAAAGGTATCATTTTATAATTGGAAAACTTTTTAAAAAGTCTTTAATTTTAAATTATATATATATATAATAACCTACAAAAAAGAGACTAACATTTCAACTCAATGTTTACTTTTTTGAAAGATTTTAAAAGGATTTATTAATAAAGACTTTGAACTTATAAAATCAAAGTATTGAATAAAGCAATTAAAATTCAAATTAAATATATTTGCATTTAAAAAAAGAAAAAAAGTTAAAATTAATCCAAATTCGAAATTTGTAGAAATTAAAACTATTAGAGATGTATAAATTGAAACCAATGATTGTAAAATTGATATAAATAATAAAAATAATATAGTAGAAAATAATTCCAAAAGCAAATAAATTGAGGACTAATAGTTGTTGAAATATATAAATTTAAATATATTAAAATTTTATAGATTTAAGTGGCCCAAATGGGGGGGTGGCCCAAAAGTGGGGTAGTTGACTTACATAAAACCAATCTCAAAACTAGGCTCAAAGAACGCCTACAGTAGATAATTAAAAGATTTCGCATTCACATAAGCAAAACTTGTACCTTCAAGAAACGGGACCGCACATTATTTTCCAAGACTCTACCTAGGTAGATCACGTCACGTATTTATATAGATATAGCTACTTTAAAACCCCCCATTTTAATTTCTATCTATTCTATTTATCTTATTTATTTTATTCATCTCATCTATCCTATTTATCCTATTTATTCTATTTATTCTATTCATTTCATTTATCCCATCTATTCTATTTATCTTATTTATCTTATTTATTCCATTCATTTTATTTATCCTATTCATTCCATCTATCTCATCCATCCTATCCATTTCATTTATTCTATCTATCCCATTCATCCCATTTATCCTATCCATCCTATCTATCTCATCTATCTATCTATCCATCTATCCATCCATACTCTACCTATCTACCTACCTACTTACTTAAAGATCAACTATCAACCATCAAGCTCCATTACGCCATATCCTACAATTATATCTTACAATCACATCCCAACAATCACATCCCAATAATCACATCCCAACAATCACATCCCAACAATCACATCCCAATAATCACATCCCAACAATCACATCCCAACAATCACATCCCAATAATCATATCCTATACAAAATCACAAAATCACAAAATCACACCCCATACAAAATCACAAAATCAAGAAGAAAAGTTTTTCAATATGTATATATAGCTCAGGAAGATGCTCATTGTTATCTCTCCCCCACTCTCCTATACCTTCCACATCTCATCTCTCATCTCTTATCCTTTAAATTTATCATCTTTCCCATATTCCCACCTTTCTCTCTCTCTCTATCCCATCCCATCCCCATCCCCAATCCAATTCCCACCCATGAACCCCCCAAACCCTCTACCCATCACTCACACCACCATCTCCTCTATCCCGCACCCAACAATGAAATGCCCCATCCTTCCCAAGCCATAGCATACTATATCCTTCTCTCCTCTCATAAGAGGCAACCCTCAGAACCAAAAAAATGCTCAAAGATCAAGATCAAGCTTCTAAAAGCGATCGATCATAAAATCCACTTCACATCCACATCTGCATCAATATGAATACAACAAAAATTCCACCCCCATTCACTCTCCAGAGTTCAGGGTCCAAAGTCCAGGCCGTCATGTATTGTCCCATCCATCAATGCAACAATGCCGAAAAAAAACAAGTTCCTCCTTCCCAGGATATGTATGAAACGCCAAAACAACAGGATCCCATCATAAAACCTAGCAAAGGGAAACCAAAAACAAACGCGAAGAACCAGTCCAACAGAATCGTATATGCTCCCAGAAACGCCCAGTCCGTGCAATCCATTCCATGCCAGTCCCGTCCCATCCAATCCCATATTCGCCAACCCCAAAATTCGACCCGCGAAACATTTGATGCCAGAGAAACCTCATAAAGAGAGGATCAAAAACAAGCAAAAGTAGTACGCCCGCTACTTGCTATGTTGACAAAAACAAAGATCAAAAGAAAAGAAATTTCTATGATTAAAAGAGTGGAGTTATTTTTTCGATGAAAAGACATGAATCATTCTCACCAAATGTGATGCACCAGTGCGGGGTATGCAAATTTCCGACCCCATAAAATGCAATCGCGAGCAAAAACGCGCAGCGCGAGCCACTTTTAATGTCCCAGCCCGGTGTATATGAATGCCGCCCGCGCCCTTCCAAAATGAAAACGTATTCCCTATGCTGTGATGTTGCAAGTTGCAGATGCAGAAGCTGGTATCCTTTGCTGTTTTCCCCCTGAAAAAAGTTGCGCCTCGCTAAAATGAAGAAGATGGAAAAAGAAACAAGATCGAATATGGATCAGGATGCGCCAAGTGAAATCGAAATTGCTGAACCCAAGAATCGATGACTGTTTCTTTCCAATGAAAAATGAACTGTAGTATGGTATCTCGTATCTCGCCTTTTTGATACAAACGCCCCACATGATGTATATTACAATTGATATAGTATGTACAGATAAATCGAATATTGTTGAAGTATAAGGTGAGTTGAGATTATTGGTGACCACTGTCGACGGGAGGTTTTGGTGATAGAGGTGTTCGATTGAAGACGGTACGACCTAGACTCTTAAGTACACTAACGCTTTCGTTTGCTTCAGCATTGACATAGATGCTTGTAGCTGGATCGATCTTGACGCGACAGAAGAGTGTTGAGAAGAGGAATTGATCACCGTTTGTGTCGTAGAGAGGTAATGTGCGATAACCTTGTTTAAGACTGCTTAGTTTGGCAGTGTATGTAGCTAGAGGTAAAGTTTTGTCGTTATAATTGTGACCATCCGATGAGCATCTGACAGTCCAACGAACGAAAACTAGTTCTGGGAATTTCGTTGTTAGAGCAAAATTGAATTTTTTATTGAACACTGGATTGAATCCATTTTCCTGGACGATATGTGTACGACGTTTATGAGGAGCTCCTAAACCAGAAGAGCCATCCTTGGCAGAGGCGTCAAGGCCACCTTCGCCAATGACCCCTTTAGTCTCCTTGCTTTTATCATCAGCGTGGTAAACCTCGACTTCGACATATGGGTCAACTGAACGATTAGAAGGAAGACCTTTTGGGCGCATGAGTTGTTGAGCAGAGATGATATCAATTGAAAAGTTAACATTCTTGCGCTCTCGCTTGACGTGACCAGCTCCTGCTTCCTTGGGAACACTTGGAAGCATCTTGATTTCTCGAAGTTCGCTTGGTTTGAGAACGTAGCCGGATTGATCGGTACCTCCTGCGAACATGGCATCGTTCATTTGCATACCGAGATCATGGGTTTGCCAATTGAGAGCGACCATCTGAACACTTCGTCGCCAATATTTGAGAGGATCAAAGTTCGTCGACGCGACACGCCATCCATTAGGGTAGACTCGCATGAGATATCTCATATTGTGTCTGGTCATCGCACGGCGATCAGGTTGCGTCTTGCTATTTCTGTCAAATGTAGACTCCATGAAGGAGAAGATGTGATTGTAAGCTTTGCTATCGGGGTCATCGAAGCCACGGAACTTAACACCAGCACTATAAATACCAAGCTCTCCAAGAACCTTGACAATCTTGCTTGTCTTGGGCTTATCCTTAGGTCTATCATCGAATCCTTCGCTGTCGCTACTGCTGCTACTCGTAGTATCGCCAGTGCCAGTTCTTCGGATGTTTTGCTTGATGTTACTTCCACTTGAGTTTGAACTGGGTGGAGGTAGGAGAGGGCCACTAGAAATGCTTGAGTTATCAAGCTGAGTAGGATAGACGTGAGGTGAGCTAAGGCTGTTGCCACGCGAACGACCATTGACTCTGGTAGGAGCTTCATCCATAACCCGGGGTTTCTTAACCTTGATCAAGATTCGATCCATCAATTGAGAAGGTGAAGGGAGTTCTTGAGAGGAAGGATCAAGAGGCTCCGTAACTAGCAATTTGCCACAAGCTTCCTTGATGATTTGGGCCATGGCTGCCTGCTGGGCATCATTGCAGTGAACCTCGAGAGAAATCCATAATGGGAAGTGGGATTTGACAAAGGCATATTTCGCAATTGTGTACATCACATCGGAGAACATGATGGGTCTGGTCATCGTATGCCCATGATTAACAATAGGTCGCCCATCTTTGCCATCCCAGCAATCAACTTCTACGCATCGGCAACCTTTGATCAAAGCTGATATGTAAGCCTCAACACTTGATTCACCCGCGACTTGTCGGCCCATGAGATAAGTATTGTGAGAGCTAGAAATGAAGTATTCGTGCATGGGACGATCAAGGGTAAAGGATTCGGGGATAGTCTCGAGAGGGACATTGTGAATGGACGTTAAAAAGGTAGCTAGGGCTTCTTCAGTCATTCGCGCAGCCTCACCTTCTTGCAATGGCTGATCTCGTGATCTTGATCGACGGGCAAATTTCGCGAAAATAGATTCCCACTTGGCTCGGTCCTTCTCGATATTTTCGCCCTGTACTCCGCCGATGAAAGCGAGAAACTCGTCGAGTGTGATTCCTTTCGCATCATCGGAAGCAATCTCTCGGTAGATTTCGGAAACATCCCCTCGGCGTTTCATGAGCTTCACAAATTCTTGAAACTCGGCAAAGTTCAATTTCTTCGACTTCGTACTATCAACCTGTTGGAACCTCTCACGTAGGAATCTCGAAGAAGTGTTAATATGGAGGTTTTTGCAAAGTTGTTCGACTCCCTTGAAATCAAGAGCTTCTTCATCTTCGGCATGAGGTATGTCGGAAAACTGCCTGGTCATTTCGCCGCGCCAGTAGTTTCTAACCGCCTTCTCGTTGAAGGCAACAAGACTCGACATGTTTTCATATCGGTGTTTTGAGATAGCCTCAAGGGTTGTTGTCCACAGGTCGAAAGTTTGTTCATCAGGGGCGATCAAGTGCATGATTTTCGTCGAGCGTCCGGTCGATTTATTGTCGGGCACAACGTACAAGATGGAGAAGAAACGAGGTTCGTCTTGAGGGTCAACTTTGAATTCCTCGCGATAGTTGAGAGCGTCAGATCCGAGCCGGATTTCCTTTATGTTATCTATGAGGAAGCTTTTCGCTGGCCTAGTCTTATCCCAAGAAACCTTGCACGCTTCATCTTCGAGAACAAATGTAAGGAACTTTCTCTTCTTCTTTGTGATTTTGATCATCGTGGTCCCTTGGAGAAGAACCGTAGGTATGACTGGACCAAATGCGAGGGCTTCGTTACCGCCACCAGTCATTGTCGAAGAGCAAGCGATCGAGGCATTGGAACTTGGATAGTCACCGCCGATACCTTCAATTCCCAATGGCGAATCCACCCATTCAATGGTATCCTCGTGGAAATCTTCGTCCGAATCATAGTTGAGAAAGTTGTGCCTGTATTCTGGAGCCGTATTGGTACTATCACTCCGTCGTCGCAACATGACTGGTCCAGCACTTTGTTCCCGACTTGCAGCCGTCGATTGTCGCCTTGAAATTTTGTTTGATATTCTCCTCATCAACCCTTGAGATTTATTGGCAATGAAAGCCTCAGCCATGGCATTTTGACTGTGCTTTTTGGAAACCGTCGGACATACTGAGTCGGGGAGGGGTTCGAAAGGAGGTAGGCGATGCTCAGGTTCACGCCCGCGCGGGCCTTCAGGGGAAACTTGCAATGAGGAGTTATTGGTCATGATTTGATTGATTTCTGGAGACATTATCGGCGACGCTTGCACGGAGCTTGAGGTAGTGGCCGAGGAAGCCGACATTGGGACGGTAGGGGCGGAAGTAATGGTGGGAAGGTGATCGGTTCGCACACGCGATATACCACGTCGTCGATTCAAGGAGGATGTTCTCTGTGGGTATGGAGAGATGTGAGGAGATTGTTGTTGTGGAGGAGGACGTGAAGTAGGAGTGAGATTGGGACTCGAGGTAGGAGACGACATGTTGCCAGGCAATTCACCGTCAAGCCTTTTGGGATTGAAATGAATGACCCAATTGCGCCGCTTCGTATGATGAATTAACAGTGGCTGAACTCGGGGTTGAGAAGACTACTAGTATAGCAAGTAGATATGATTGAGCGCATGTCGTTTAATGTTGCTGCGTGGTGAGTTTGAATATAGATATTCTACAATGGATGGTGGTGGGTAGGTGGTTGAGAAAGAGAAAGAGAAAGGATGAGAAAGGGAATGGATTATTGGTTGCGCCAGACCCTGTAACTTCCTTCCTTTTGAGTAAATTTATTAAATTATGTGTAGGAGTAGGAGTTATTAATGAGACTTTCGGATCTGGATGATCTTGCATTCGATCGTAATTTAATCGCAAGATGTAGTAGGTAGGTGGTCAATTTAGATATAAGTATTTCAAGAGCTTGCTTGTTGGTAGTGGTAGGTACTTGGTAGGAAGGAATTCCATGAAATTTTGCTTTTGCGTATGTATGGATGGATGTATGGATGGATTTGACCGACTAGGGTTTTTGGTTGTGATGGAGAAGAGAGTTGAAGTTACAGTAGTAGTACCGGTAGTACCTAGTAGGTAGGTAGGTAGTGGTGGGGGTTAAAAAGTTTAAAACTCTCTTTTTTTTTCTTTTTCTTCTTCTTCTTCTTCTTCTTCTTATGCTTGCAAGGTAGGTGGGTGGGTGGGTTCAAGGTTGGGTGCAGGCGGGTTGCAGGTGGGTTTTGCAGGTGGTGGCCCTGGTGGGTGATGGGTGGTGGATGGTGGGTGGTGGCCCTGGTGGGTGCCCAGGTGGATGGATGTTGTATGCAGGTTTTTTTTTGGTTTTTGTGTGCAAGGAGTTATTAAGAGGAGTAGGACTGTAGGACTGTAGGAGGAGTTAAGAGGAGTAAGAGGAGTAATTAAATAAATAATAGAGAAGTGTGCAAGTGGTGTAAATTGTGGTAGGTAGGTAGGTACTAGTAAATAGGTAGTGTTGGCAAGAATCCAAGCTAAGTTGAGTTGAGTAAAAGAGAAGAGAAGAGGAGAGGAGAGGAGAAAAAGAAAAGAATTAATTAATTGTGTAATAATCCCTTTTTTCCCTTTTTGTATGATTTTTCATATGAATAAAAGAAGTAGGGCAATTCCGATTATTGATTAATTGGTATGTACCTAGTAATAAGTGTTATGATTGAAAACAGTTACCGATTAAAATAGTAACCGGAACCTTGATGAAAGTAGAAAAGAAGAGAATTAGTTGAAATGTACCCGCCCGGTTGGTATTGGATCTAAGGTTTTTAAAGGAATGTAATTTTGAATAATATAATAATATAGATAATAAACAATAAAATAACAAAACAAAACAAAATAATTAAATAAAATAATTAAATAAAATAATTAAATAAAATAATTAAATAAAATAATTAAATAAAATAATTAAATAAAATAATTAAATAAAATAATTAAATAAAATAATTAAATAAAATAATTAAATAATAATAAACAAAGTTTAAAAATAAAAGAGAATAAGTATAAGAAAAGTAAGTAAGTAGTATATATAATAGTATAAATTAATAATGAGTAGTATCTATTATATAATTACTAGTTAAATAAATAATTAATGATGAATTGATTACATTAATTACATTGAATCTTTCATTTCTTCCCCTTCTCTCCCTCTCTCCTTCTCCTTCTCGTCTCAAGCCTTTCCAAAGAAGCTTCTTCTCTTCAATAACGTTACCTACCTACCTACCTAGTATCTACTGTTAGACTTTATTTCTTAATCAATTAATCAATTAATATAAAGACTTTAGATGAATACCTACCTACCTACTCCCTCTTCACTTCAATAATAGCTCAGAGCCATTCAATTCATTCAGCCGCTAGCTGCCGTTTTAAGGATACCTACTAGGCTACTACCTACTACCTACGTAGTGTGATGTATGATACTAATAGTGATACCCCAACTGTGGATAAGATAGATAGGTAGCTTGTGAATGATGATGAAAATCCTTGGTTGTATACTACCTAGGTAAGTAGATGATGGTTGGGTATAAATGATGAGCTTATTATTATCCTGTCTTTTCTTGATACTCTATCTAGGAATGGGGAGGAACCTTGCTGTGGTCGGTAGTTATGAATATGAGGGAGGGTAGAGATATTTTTTTAAATGAGGTATCTAGGTACGATATATTTAGGTGAGGTACTCTACAATAATATCTATAAATACCTAGTAGTAAATAAAGATAGATATAGAAAACGTAGATGCAAACAAACGTCTTTTAGAATTTAGAATTTAGAATCTAGCATTTAGCATTTTTGTAGGTATTTTTGTGTTGGAGTACTCTAATACTGTATGTACTAATAACTACCCTTGATTATTTCTGGCTGGGCTGGGGAGCTGGGTACTTGGCACGCACTTGGGTATTTGGCTTGGGTTGTGAATGGTGGTTTTTGGAGAGAGAGTGTGTGTGTACTCGGGGAGGTGGATGATGGATGATGGATGATGGATTTGGGGGGGGTGAGGGGGGATTGGATTGGATTGGAGATTTATAGGTATATGTGTGTGTATATGTATGTATATGTATATGTAGATGTGAATTTCGGAAGAGGATGGGAAGAAGATGGGAGGGAAAGGGAAAGGGGAAGGGGAAGGGGGTATTCCATAAATAGATGTAAATTCCAAATCTCATTGAACCAAACCAAAAATCAACCTACCCATCACAAACCCCCCATCCCACCTCGCACCAAAAAAAAAACGGATTCACCCAACATCTCCATCCCATTTGCATCTCCCATCTCCACGCCAAGCCCAGCAACGAGCCGACGAGAAAAAGAGAAAGGAAAGAAAAGAAAAGGAAAAAAAAAACCACTCGACCGAATGCGTACATACGAAAGACCCGAAAAGGGTCGTGGGGATGGGATCGGATGGGTCCTTGTGAATTTACCTTACAGTATGGTCTCGTGTTCTGATTTCTCTGCACGCCATGCACGCACGCACGCACGCACGCAAGCACGGCAAGAACAGGTCGAAGGTAGGTCGAACTGGTGGAAATGCCGTATCATAGTATGGATGCATCGGATGAGAGTCTCTTTGTTTTTTCTTTGGGAGCGGTGAGGTGGAAGGTTGGGGGTTGGGGGTTGGTTCATATATGGATGGATGGATGGATGGGATGGGATGGGATGGGGGTTCTCAAGGTTCTCTAGCACTGCCAGGAAAATAAAAAGATAAAGCGTTGCCTTGTCTCGCGGCGCGAGGGGTATTCGGTGTATTATTGGAGCAGAATTGAATTGAATTGAATCATAATTGGATCCTGTTGATATCATATCATATCATACCATATCATATCATATCACCGTGCCTGCCAACGAAGCAACATACATGCTTCGTCGGTTGGATTTATGGATTATGGATAATGGAGTATGGACCATGCGTGCCATGTTCCTGCTTTTTTTTCCCTTTCCCCCTTTGGCCTTCCTATTACCTACCTACCTACTCACCTAACCAAACTCCCGTCACCCATACCCCTGGTCGCTAAAGGTGACCACGAGACCGATGGATAACAGGTGAACACACACATACACACACACACTGGAGGGACAGCGTTTAAAAAGTAGGTAGCACGGCGCGATGCGGGAGTTGGATTGGGGGGATGGGGTTGGTTGGGTGGGTGTTTTTTTGGATTGGGGGGCATGGATTATTGGGATTTATTTAGATGGGGGATGGGGGATGGGATTATTGAATGGGAAAATTGAATGGAATGGAATAATGGATGGATGGATTATTGGTATGTAGGACAAGGGTTGGAAATTATATATGGAATCTGGATGGGTTTGTAGGTATTGTAGGTATTGTAGGTACTGTAGTAGGTAGAATTGAGTTGAGTTGTGCTGTGCTGTGGACTGCGCAATTGTTTTGTTTGTGTTTGTGTTGAATGATGAGACATCTATTCTTTCTGGACCCTGATTTCTCGGGACTTGGGGACGGGGGGAGGAAGGGGGGGAAGGGGGGGAGTTATTCTCGGCTTCAGATTTCTATTGCGATGATGCGATGTTTTAACTTTGGATTTGGGGTTTGGGGTTTGTTTTCTTTTACTATTGCATCTTGTGGCGCTACCGAAAATAATATCCATGTTCCTATGTTATATATGAGTGAGTGGTATAATTTGTAGAGCTAAGAATAAGGACAAGCCACTTATTAGACATGACGCGCTGATACATGGGATGTAAACTTAAATCTCCTCTAGACATGAATATAAATATAAATATATGTAAATGTAAATGTAAATGTAAATGTAAATGTAAATGTAAATGTAAATGTAAATGTAAATGTACAGTACTAGACCACATATAATGGCCACCCCCGAATTTAACCCAGAATCTCTCATCTACCTTACCCTTTTTAATCTTAATTATTAAATCAACTATTCAATATTTTTATATCAAAATTTAATATATTTGAAATCGAAATATATATTCTAATAAAAATAAGAAAATTATATATATAATACTAAAGCATTTTATTAATATTTAATATACTAGCCTTTTGCTTTAATAATAGTTTTTATTCTACTAAATATACTAACCTTCAAATTCTTAAATAAAAAGTTGTTTAATATATCCCAAACTATTTGCAAAGTACTCTCTAGTTTCTACCTAACATATTCCAATTTGCTTTTGGATACAATAATATCAAAAAACATTTTATATACCCTTACTTTTAAATACTACCAAATATACTTTATAAAATTTAAATCAAAAAAATAAAAAGGCCAATTATTAACTAATACAATTTCTCTAACTTAAAACTACTTCTTTATTTTAATAACATAATATATAAATATATTATCCTACATAAACTAATATTTTAAATTCAACCTTTCAAAAATAAAAACCACTTCAGCTTTAAACATTTTCAAATACAAATTTGCATTATACTTATACTTCTTACTCTCAAAATTTTGATTTATAATATAAAACTTACTCCTCCCAATATCACAAAAGCTTTCCCAAACTATAACCTTCATATTCTTATAACAAAAGTATATTTGAACTATATTTTAATCCCATTTTTAAAAAAAAGCTCAAAAAACCCATTCTTGTTTTTTCCCTTAACCTCGTTTTATAAAGCATTTATTAAATCAAAATATTAAACTCTATTTTTTTACTATAAAACCTTTATAAACTAAATACTATACTAACCTTTTAACCATATATTCTTCTATAAATTCTAACCTCTTCTTAACTTTCCAATTAACTATACTATTAGCCTTCAAAATCCTTTTAACAATAATAACACTACAATTCAATTTACACTCCTTTATAGTATTTTTATACATAGATTTTGGAAATAGATATATATAACATAACAAATATTATTTATTTCATTCTATATATAATTTATTTCGAATTTTATATAATAAAAATATACCATCATTGTATAATAAATCAAATCATATAATTATTCGTATAATAAAACAAAGCATTTTAAAATCCCTTACAATTTTTAAAAAACTAATACCCTCCTTAACTCTCCCTACAATTCTACCACAATCATAAAAACTAAAATACATCTCAAAGATATTATTATTGCTAATTGAATATAAAAAAGTATATAATAATAATATTATTATTAATTTAAATAAAAAATTATAAAAGAAAACACATAGATTTTATTTAAAAGTTGCATTTCGACTATTATAAGTAAATACTAACTGTAAATGTAAATGTAAATATAAATATAAATATAAATATAAATATAAATATAAATATAAATATAAATATAA